>NW_018921446.1:34953-73089 GCF_002207925.1 Prunus avium
GGGGGGGGGGGGGGGGGTAGAACCCCAAAGACAAACAGCAACTACTCACTACAACTACTCCCAAATTTTGGTTTTAATTCTCTTTTTTTGTGTGTGGTTAATATCTGTCTCTGTAATCTTTGTGCAGGTTAAGTTGAGCATACAGGTACCACCAGAGGTCTGTGATGACTGTTACAAAAGGGTTATAGACGAGTTCATGAAGCAAGCCAAGGTTTTTTTTGTGCTATATTTCTTCTGCATTGTTTTTATTTAGCTTGTGAGGAGTTAAAGTTCAATTTGATGGACTTTTTTTTTGGGTTTTTCAATGCCCCCAGGTTCCGGGATTTCGGCCTGGAAAGAAGGTGCCTGAGAGTATTCTTGTGAGTCATGTTGGGAAGAAAAGTGTACAGAAGGCTGCAGTTGAATCTATTTTGAGGAGGACCCTTCCACATGCCATGTCTTCGGTATGTTAGGACTGTTGTGAATTACTTTTTGTTAAAACATATAGTTGCCTAAATTCTTGTAATTGCAAGTTCATTCGCTTATTTGGCAATGGCTTCAGAGTTACAATGTTGCAGCATTTTTACAATCATAACCCCTTAGAACATATAACAAGAACAGCGTTTATTTCTTATGAAAGAACCTAATGAAATGGTACTGCAAATGTCTAACAAAACCCCCTTTAGCATTCTGGAGTTCTCAACTGAAGGTTGACCTGTTCTTATTTTACAGGTCACTGGCACGCCCTTGAGAGACTCGGTCCGTATTGTAACCAGATTTTCAGATATGGAGCAGGCCTATTCTTCTCTCAATTCTCTCAGGTTGATAGTTCAGATATTTTTCGAGTTACATTTTCACTTGCTATTTGATATTCCTAATTATTTCCACCTCAAAGAACCGTATTACATGCAACATCTCCCCTCACAGTTTGTTAAGAGGAGATGCATGTATTAAAGGAAATTTGATCATGTCAACCAGTATTTGTCTTCCGATTAGATCAATAATATCATGCTCATCAGTTTGACTTGTACTCCAGATACGATGTGATTGTTGATATAGCACCGGAAGTGAAATGGATTCCTGAGAATGGATACAAGAATTTGAAGGTCGTTGTTGAGATAGACAGTGATATAGATGCACAAAAAGCTTCTGAGCAAGAATTAAGACGCCGCCATAAGTCCCTAGGTTCATTGAGAATTGTAACCGACAGAGGTCTACAGGTGAGTCAAGTTCAAGTTACTTTTGTTTTTTGTTTTTGATATTTATTATGTGAAAAATATTTACTTGTTTGATATGTTTGCTGGGATAAATGCTTAAAAGTTATCATTTGGATTCTATTCAACATCTGAAAGACTTCAATACTGTCGCTTGGATTAGAGTATCATATTTGTTGAGTTTCAGTTTAGCCTTCAAACCAAGTTCCTTGCATCTCCTACTTGTTGTATGATGTTTGTAACTTACAAAGTTGAGACTCCTACAGATTGGTGATCTTGCTGTCCTTGATATATCCGCAACAACCATAGATCAAGATGAATCAAATGTTAAAAGTATTCCATCCGCTGAGAGTAAAGGTGTGCCAATATGCACTTAATCTTCTGCAGTTCTGTTAATGATAATTCTTTTGTTCGTCCAAGTGATGAATTTTTATTGCAGAGGCATCTCTCAACTTTATTTTCCATGTGAAGGTTATCATTTTGATACGGAAGATGGTGATAAAGTAGTTCCTGGTTTCCTGGATTCGATAATTGGAATTCAACGAGGTGAAACAAAGTCCTTTCCACTGGTATTTCCTGAATCATGGACACAAGAAGATCTTCAAGGAATTCGTGCTCAATTCAATGTGAGCGCTACCCTGTTTTCTGGAAGTCCTCATGGTTTACCAAAATAACTTACAAGAAACAATAGGCATCTGTATAAATCTTTTCTTCTTTTACTGTTGAACTGGCCCCTCAGTTTGCAACCTCATGGAAATCTGATTATCCCCAATATTCTAAGCTAAACAAATTATAATAATAAAATATTTTATCTTATTTTATTGGTTGTCTTGATTTCTGTCCAAGTGAAAATCTTCCTTAGTTATCCTGAAATATTCATGATTGGAATGTGGATTTCGAAAAGTTGTGATAATATCTTAAAACTACAAGATTTCTCTTAGTTTTACCATATATGCGTCAAAAGACTATAGATGAAACTCTTCCCTTTTTTCTTCTTTTCTTTCTCCTTTAGGTTGAATGCAAAGAATTATTTTACAGAGATTTACTCGAATTGGATGACTCCCTTGCTGAAAGGCTTCTCCCTGGAGGCACCAGCCTGAAACAGGTAGCCAGTATGAAATTTTAAATATTCTCAATGAAGTGATGCTTTGAGAATTGTACTGTGTTCTACACTAAAAAGATATTTTCTGCTGTACGAATGTCCAGGTCAAGGAATCATTGTTGCAAAAATTCCTGGAAGTGGAGCAAACAGCTAGAGAGCAAGCAGCTGATAATGCCATTCTAGATCAGCTTTGCAAGGTGCTTTTAAGTTCTAAAATATTCATCTGGAAGATTACATTGATCTTTTGCAACCTTTAGTTGGTTTTCAACTCACTGAAACAGGGCTTTGCATGTATTATGTTATTGTCAACTTTTTCAATAAGCTGTGAATTTGAACTGTTTGGTATTTCCCATTTCTTTGGATGATATGATGAGTCAATTATGTGCTTTACTGGTGCTAATGGTGGCAGCCGTGGAATTTGCCATTGGTTTAGCCATTTTCATTATTACTTTCCGAGTCGGAGGAACTATTTCTGTAGAATTTATTAATAGCAGTCGAAGTTAAACATGTCCCCTAGATTTCATCTATGCGCACACATGCGTGCGCCCATGTTGCTGCATGACCATTTCAAGGAAGTTTTGTGGATTTGTGCTGGTCAACATGTTTGCATGAATTCCGGAAGTCCCATGATTGGACATTATACCATTCCACTTCTTGACGTGTTTAATTCCTATTGGTGGAAACCTTGATTATTGTAAGATGAATGTTCATTTAAAATATGTATATTTCAAACTAAGAACTGTGTTCCTATCGCTTAGTATTATATTATTTAGCCCACAAAGGAGATGCATATATAAGGCTTATTCACAGTTAAGCATTTTAAGTGTCAGACCTGTTGACATGTAAACATATCAAGTGTCCTGTTAAACGGGAACTTCAACCTTCATAATAATTGTGTCTTGTTGTTTGTAGATGGTAGAGGTTGACATTCCTCAGTCCTTTTTTGAGGAGCAAGGTAGGGAGCTTTATGGAGCCAGACTTTTGGAGATACAGGTCAGTAGGATTTACTTTTATTGCATGTGTGTGTGTTTTGTGAGCATGAATGTGCCTGCATTTTGCAGTTAACATCTTTTATCTTTTGGTTGTCGTGGTTGTGCAGGCAAATATAAAATTAAATGAACAGCAATTGGCTTCTCTGTCAAGTAAGAAGGCTGTAGATGAGTATCTTCTAAACCAGAAGGAGAACATTACACATATGATAAAACAGAGTCTGGCTGTTGGAGACATATATAAACGTGAAAATTTGCAGGTGTTTAACTTTTTATTAACATATTATTTGCCCATAAGTATTTTTCTGTTGGTCGTGTTGTTTGTATTGTCTTTCTGCTTGGTAGAATGGGCTTCACAAAAAATAACTGGTGTACTACACAACATATTTTAACTGAAAAACTATTTATTGCTTGGTCACATTAATATGTAGTCTGTTTGTTTTTGCAGCTTTCAACAGAGGAGCTTGTCAAAGAAGTTGAAAATTCCATTGCTGAATTCAAACGTCAAAAACAAGATTATGATGAAGAACGTGTTAGGGGACAGGTCAGAATATGCCCCCCTGTTAGCAAAGCAGACTGCAATTGCTTTTAGTTTCAATTGCCTTCACAATGAGCTTTCTGTAATCTTGATTACTTGAGCTGCCTGAATATACATAAAAATAAAACTATTATTTTTTTTGAAGTTGTTAAAATTTTTTTTTTCAAACCAAACTCTTCTTTCTCCCTTCACTTCTATCATCTCTTTTCTCACATTTCTATCCATTTTATTTTTCTATCTTTATTAATAAATAAATAAAAAAACAAGGAAGTTGCCAAACTGACCCAAAATGTTCTTCAATGTTTTCTTCTTTTTACATCTTTGAGTTTTCCTCCCTTGCTTTGACTCGGAGCAGTTCCATTATCTGGTACCCATTTCTAAATTTCTTTTATGGCATATAGGTAACAGAGTTGTTGATACACATATAATTTCTCTTGCAAAATTTTGCAGGTTCAAGAAATTTTAGAGGGAGCAAAGGTGCTTGAATGGTTGAGAGAGCATGCAGAGATTCAGTATGTAACTAGATGACAGAGAGGATAATAAGGCATGTATCCTTTTGTGCTTATGAGTAAGTTCCAAAGGTTCAGACGATGTTGATGGAGGCTAGTCGTGTTTTGAGGGAGGTTTCCTATGACGATGCCCTGCCACATTCTAGCTGACATACCTTGAGTATGCGCCTAAAAATGACCCTGCTTAATTTGTTGGGTTTAGGGCCTTTAGAGTTCAATTCTTGTATTTCGATATGAAGAATTTTCTATGTAAATCCAGTCTTAATCAATACAATATCTGGTTTTAAAGGAAACTTCTTTCATGTAGAGAAGCAGCATTTCCAATTTTATTATTCCTAGTAATATGTGCACTAGATAACATCACATTACTGTCAAAAACATATACCAGGAAGAATTTTGACACAAATAGGACTTAATGATGGCATGTAAGCAACTGACCCCATCAAATTAAGCAATACCTTAAAGCATGCCTAAAAATGACCCTGCTTAATTTGTTGGTTTAGGGCCCCTCAGTTTGCAAATACATGGAAATCAGATTATGCCCAATATTCTAAGTTAAACGACAAGATTTCTCTTAGTTTTACTATATATGCGTCAAAAGACTAAATATGAAACTCTTCCCTTTTTTCTTCTTTTCTTTCTCCTTTAGGTTGAATGTAAAGAATTATTTTACAGAGATTTACCCAAATTGGATGACTCCCTTGCTGAAAGCCTTCTCCCTGAAGGCACCAGCCTGAAACAGGTGGCCAGTATGAAATTTTCAGGGTTTAGGGTTTGAACAGTGGATTGGAACTGTGGTATTTCCCATTTCTAAGGATGATATGAAGTTTTGCTGATTTGTGCTGGTCAACATGTTTGTCAATTTCTGATTACCAATATTAAGTGCTCTTTTATCCGGCAAGACTGTCTTTCATTTGGCATAATAGTTTTGTATACAAGCACCGCGAGTCGGCTTATGCCACCCTGTTAAGCAAAGCAGATTGCAATTGCTTATAGTTTCAGTTGCCTTCACAATGAGCTTTCTGTAATTTCAGTGTAGCTTTAGGAGAGAGATGCAAGAAATAGAGAAAAGGAAATGCATTAAAGTAAAACTAAAATCTATTTGAAATTGTTTAGTTTTCTTTTTACAAGCCCAAGTAATTTATGTTCTTTCTCCCCAAGAGCATCCACAATGATAGTCCCTGTCTCCCTGACTTCTAGCATCTCTGCTCACATTTCTATCCATTTTCTTTGTCTATCTTCATTCAAATAAACTAAAATAAGACAAGAAAGTTGCCAAACAGACCCCAACATGTTCTTCAATGCTTTTTCTTTCCATCTTTGACCCTTTTTCCCCTTACTTTTACTAGGACCAGTTTCCTTATCTGGTTTTCTAAATTACTGATATGACATAATAGGTAGCAGAGTTACTGAAAATTAATAACTTCTGTTCCAAAATTGTGCAGGTTTAAGAAATTTTAGATTTGTTGACGCCAAAAAGTGGTTCAGGACTTTGAGGGTCAACTTAGAGATGAGGTATGTGGATGATGGGTGAAGGTGAGGACCAACACCAAGTATGTGAAGATTTGGCAAGCGATAAATATACAGAAGACAAGATATACGTGGTTCACCCTTAATGAATGGGTTACGTCCACGGAGAAGTATATTCTCATTATTATAACAATGTGCATTTACATTTGTACAAGAGGCTGGGCCCAAATATAAAGAGACTAAAGATCAAGCCCAACCAAGGGGGGATCCCTTCCTAGGTGGAGAGTGGTCTCCTTTTATAGGTGAGAGGGAGTCTTCACTTCTTGCAATATTTCAATGTGGGACTCTTGGCCTTGCTTAGAATTGCTTCTAGTTGCTTGGTCGAATATGGTATAAACAAGATTGAGCAAAGGTGCTTGAATGGTTGAGAGAGAATGCAGAGATTCAGTACATAACCAGATGGCGGAGAGAAGAAAGCATGCCTGCATTGTGCGCGTATGCAGGTTCAAAAGTTTTAGACGATGTTGCTGGAGGCTAGTCATGTTCTAGCTGACACGGTTTGAAGTATGTGTATCATCATCACCTTGGTTTTTTGGGTTTAGGGCCTTTAGATGGAGAAGTACGAGTGTTTGATAAATGAGTTCAATGCTATGTTTTAGAATGAAGAATTTTGTTTGTAAATCCAGTCCTAATCAATACAGTATCGGTTTGCCAGTTCGTTTTTCTTAGAAACTTGAATATGATATCTGTTAGTTCTAGGAAATATTTCAAACACAAGCTACTGGAAAAGCATCCATTGTGGAATGATGAATGAATAGAAATATATTCTTCCCCTTACTTATTTTCCATCTCATTTAACACGTAGGGCAGTTTTCTAATAACTTATGAATGAAGGTATAAATTAGTCGAGGGTTAAATACTTTTTTGCATGTATAGCCGCGCGGCTGTACTATTTAAATATAATAATTACATGGTATGGCCGCGCGGCTGTACTAAACATAAAAAAAAAACCAAGTATAGCCGCGCGGCTATACTATTTATTAAATTTTTGTGGTTGAAAAGAACAGGACCTCAAAGTTATCTGATCATTCATGTCCAAGACTAGCCACTAGCTATTTAATATACTCACAATTGAATTTGCTCTAGTCAATGACTAGAAGTATGAAGTCTCCACTTTTATATTTCGTTAGTTGTTGAATTGAAATAAATAGTTAGAAAGGAAAATCAAATTTAAGTAGAGAACCGGTACACTACCTTGACCAACTAATCTGGCCCATATCTACAAACACAAAAATATGGTTGAACCTTTCAATTAATCACCTAATCATGCAACTGAGGAAGATTTAACCATACGATCCTTGATCCTTGGGAAGCACCACGTTGGGATCACGAACATGTATGCGTTATTTATCCAATTGGTGCAGATATTGAACCGGTGCGTCACATTGAAATTGTGATCCATTTGTTTCATTCTTGGAAACTTATGCTGCACTACACCACAACCACAAGAAACTCCTCCAGGTTTTTTGGTTTTTGGTGGATCCAAATCCTCCTTTTCTCTTGAAAGTCCTCAAAACATGTAAAATATTATAATGGATTTTTAGTTTGATCTGTAAACTGATGGAATGAAAGAGATTTTTTAAAAGATGACTTTACATTTGAAATCAAGATTGTCAAGAAAATGAGAGGGACTAAAATTGTTTTCAATCATTGCTACTTTGAGTTACGTTACACTGCATAGAACTTGCTCCCATTCAGTTCAATACGTTACCAACTTAACATGGAATTATTTTGGATGCAAAGATAAATGCTCTTAACTACTTGAGCTACAAGTCCCTTTCATTAAACTCAAATTATTTCACACAAATCTTCAGCAAATCACATGACCTTTTTTTTATATTATTATTTTATACAATCGATGTTTTATTTTAATCTTTCCTTATTTAAAGAAGAGCACAAAATAGGGTTCGCGGATGCTAGAGTTGAAGGAGAGTCAAAGAGCCGCTACCATTGTCAAGTTCTCGAGCATCATCACAATCCGTAAGTTTTATTTTATGTTTTATAGTTTTTCAATTATGTTTTCTCCGTACAACACGCTACCATGCTATGGTATTTACATGTGTGGTGTGGGTTGGTGTTTGAGGACTTGCTGGAGCAGGGTGGTTTGGGTGAGATTGAGAAGAAGAACGAAGAGGAAGGCTGATCTTTTGTACAATGCCATTGATGAGAGCAAAGGATTTTACAGGTGCCCAGTTGAGAAGTCTGTGAGGTGATTGATGAATGTGCCCTTCACGCTTGAGAAGTCAGAGTTGGAAGCTGAGTTTGTGAAGGAGGCAGCTAAGGAAAAGATGTTTCAGCTCAAGGGGCATAGGTCAGTGGGAGGGATGAGGGCTTCTATTTATAATGCTATGCCTCTATGCCTCTGGCTGGGGTTGAGAAGTTGGTTGCTTTCATGAAGGATTTTCAGGCAGAGCATGCTTAAGATTTATTAGCATACATTACTGGTAGAGTTGTTAGCATCTTTGGTTTGTTGTGTGTGCTATATTTTTGTTGTTGAATGTGAGTGGACAACAGCAAGAAGCTTCTTGATACCTGTTGGCTATGCCGCCGATTCTCACTCCAGCTCCTCAATTTCCTCCTGAGTTGAAACAAAAAACATGTATCAGAACTGACCTAAAGAATAGTAGTAATCAAGATGAGGGATTACATAGAAAAACAGAGACAAAAACATAGAAAAACAGAGAAAGAAGCGAGAGAAAAAAATCACCATAAGCCCATTTCGGCCCGGCCCGGCCCCGTGCCCCTTAGAAAGCCCAGCCCATTGATGAGCCCTAACCTATTCTATTACCTCATCTATAAAAGGACGTCACATCTCTAACTCTAAATCTTTTCACGTTTTCTTCTCTTTGGCGCCGCACTCTTCCATTCTTGCACTCTCGCATTCCGCAATCTCCGCTTCTCGACTTGGCTTTCTTGCAATCTCTACCCTTCCGCATTCATCTCATGCTCGATTTCCCCCGTTCAGTTCTTTCTCAGCGAAATAGACATCTCTAGACTAGTTCTGTCCGACTCTCAAACAGTTACAGCTTTCCTCTTCTTCTCTGTCACTGTCAGTTGTGAGAGCCTTGAACTTCAAATCCATCCAAGCTTTTGAATTTTCTCTGAAGAAACAGCAGCAAGATCTGCATATTTACTATGCATGACAAGACCTATGAAATTAAACACTGCCGGCCCTCTTTCCTTTGAGAATAATTAACCACCGCCGGCTCTCTTTCCTCGTATTTTGAGAAGTATATATTTGAAGTTCTGTTAACCGGAAGAGATGGTTGAGCTGGATCAAGTCGGATCGACGCAGATCGAACAAAATCAAATGGAATTGGATCGCTACCCAGCGACGAAGCGGATTCCAGAGGAGTATAGTGAGATTGAATCTAAACCCTCTGACGATCGAATCGGATCGACGCAGATCGAACAAAATCAAAGGGTACAGGATCGATTGAGGCGGATTTTAGAGGATTTTAGAAGGATTCAATACACACCCTCCGACTATTTCAAGTGTTTTAAGCTTGAGCATAACCCATATGAATGGCAATTTGGAATCAGAGGCGCCAGTGGAACTGACTTCGAGGGTGGTATTTATCATGGGCGGATCCAGTTTCCAGAGGAGTACCCATCGAAGCCTCCTGAATTCTCGTTTTTTACGGAAAATGGTCGCTTCAAAACCCACAAGAAGATCAGGATAAGGGGACTGGATGGTTGGCAGCCATCATGGAGCGCGCGAGATGCTTTAGAGGTACTTATCGATGGAATGGACACTTACCCAGATGGTGAATTGGGTTCAGTAGAATACAATAAGGAAGAAAGGCGGGATCTTGCCATCAAATCTCGTGCAGCAGCCCCAAAATATGGCACTTCTGAACGTCAGAAGTTAATTGATGAGATTCATAAATGTCTGCTAAGCAAATCACCACATGTTCCTGTTACTCAACTTCCTCAACTGAGCCCCTCACAGGCCTCCAATGGCACAGGCGGCGGCATTGTCGTCACTGGGAATACATTTCATGCTACCAATTGCAAGAGTGTAGGAATTTTGCGGTCTATGAATGGGTTCTCCGACGAAGGCCACAAGCCCAATAAGGTAAAACTTTGTTGGCCAACACTTTTTGGGGGAAGAAAGCAAAACTAGACGTCTGCGAACACGACCAAGATGTAATCACAGGATTTAGCCCACAAAGGAGATACATATATAAGGCTTATTCACAGTTAAGCATTTTAAGTGTCAGACCTGTTGACATGTAAACATATCAAGTGTCCTGTTAAATGGGAACTTCAAGCTTCATAATAATTGTGTCTTGTTGTTTGTAGATGGTAGAGGTTGACATTCCTCAGTCCTTTTTTGAGGAGCAAGGTAGGCAGCTTTATGGAGCCAGACTTTTGGAGATACAGGTCAGTAGGATTTACTTTTATTGCATGTGTGTGTGTTTTGTGAGCATGAATGTGCCTGCATTTTGCAGTTTAACATCTTTTATCTTTTGGTTGTCATGGTTGTGCAGGCAAATATAAAATTAAATGAACAGCAATTGGCTTCTCTGTCAAGTAAGGAGGCCGTAGATGAGTATCTTCTAAACCAGAAGGAGAACATTACACATATGATAAAACAGAGTTTGGCTGTTGGAGACATATATAAACGTGAAAATTTGCAGGTGTTTAACTTTTTATTAACATATTATTTGCCCATAAGTATTTTTCTGTCGGTTGTGTTGTTTGTATTGTCTTTCTGCTTGGTAGAATGGTGTACTACACAACATATTTTAACTGAAAAACTATTTATTGCTTGGTCACATTAATATGTAGTCTGTGTTTGTTTTTGCAGCTTTCAACAGAGGAGCTTGTCAAAGAAGTTGAAAATTCCATTGCTGAATTCAAACGTCAAAAACAAGATTATGATGAAGAACGTGTTAGGGGACAGGTCAGAATATGCCACCCTGTTAGCAAAGCAGACTGCAATTGCTTTTAGTTTCAATTGCCTTCACAATGAGCTTTCTGTAATCTTGATTACTTGAGCTGCCTGAATATACATAAAAATAAAACTTTTTTTTTTTTTTGAAGTTGTTTAAATTTTTGTTTTCAAACCAAACTCTTCTTTCTCCCTTCACTTCTATCATCTCTTTTCTCACATTTCTATCCATTTTATTTTTCTATCTTTATTAATAAATAAACAAGGAAGTTGCCAAACTGACCCAAAATGTTCTTCAATGTTTTCTTCTTTTTACATCTTTGAGTTTTCCTCCCTTGCTTTTACTAGGGGCAGTTCCCTTATCTGGTACCCATTTCTAAATTTCTTATATTGCATATAGGTAACAGAGTTGTTGATACACATATAATTTCTCTTGCAAAATTTTGCAGGTTCAAGAAATTTTAGAGCGAGCAAAGGTGCTTGAATGGTTGAGAGAGCATGCAGAGATTCAGTATGTAACTAGATGACAGAGAGGATAAGGCATGTCTCTGTTTGTGCTTACGAGTAAGTTCCAAAGGTTCAGACGATGTTGATGGAGGCTAGTCATGTTTTGAGGGAGGTTTCCTATGACGATGCCCTGCCACATTCTAGCTGACATACCTTGAAGCATGCCTAAAAATGACCCTGCTTAATTTGTTGGTTTAGGGCCCCTCAGTTTGCAAATACATGGAAATCTGATTATGCCCAATATTCTAAGTTAAACGACAAGATTTCTATTAGTTTTACTATATATGCGTCAAAAGACTAAAGATGCAACTCTTCCCTTTTTTCTTCTTTTCTTTCTCCTTTAGGTTGAATGCAAAGAATTATTTTACAGAGATTTACCCAAATTGGATGACTCCCTTGCTGAAAGGCTTCTCCCTGAAGGCACCAGCCTGAAACAGGTGGCCAGTATGAAATTTTTAGGGTTTAGGGTTTGAACAGTGGATTTGAACTGTGGTATTTCCCATTTCTAAGGATGATATGAAGTTTTGCTGATTTGTGCTGGTCAACATGTTTGTCAATTTTACCAATATTAAGTGCTCTTTTATCCGGCAAGACTGTCTTTCATTTGGCATAATAGTTTGTATACAAGCACTGCGAGTCGGCTTATGCCACCCTGTTAAGCAAAGCAGATTGCAATTGCTTATAGTTTCAGTTGCCTTCACAATGAGCTTTCTGTAATTTCAGTGTAGCTTTAGGAGAGAGATGCAAGAAATAGAGAAAAGGAAATGCATTAAAGTAAAACTAAAATCTATTTGAAATTGTTTAGTTTTCTTTTTACAAGCCCAAGTAATTTATGTTCTTTCTCCCCAAGAGCATCCACAATGATAGTCCCTGTCTCCCTGACTTCTAGCATCTCTGCTCACATTTCTATCCATTTTCTTTGTCTATCTTCATTCAAATAAACTAAAATAAGACAAGAAAGTTGCCAAACAGACCCCAACATGTTCTTCAATGCTTTTTCTTTCCATCTTTGACCCTTTTTCCCCTTACTTTTACTAGGACCAGTTTTCATTATCCAGTCCTAATCAATACAATATCTGGTTTGCCAGTTCGTTTTACTTAGAAAGTTGAATATGATATCTGTTAGTTCTAGGAAATATTTCAAACACGAGCTACTGGAGAAGCATCCATTTTGGAATGATGAATGAATAGAAATATATTCTTCCCCTTGCTTATTTTCCATCTCATTTAACACGTAGGGAAGTTTTCTAATAACTTATGAATGAAGGTATAAATTAGTTAAGTGTTAAGTACTTTTTGCAAGTATAGTCGCGCGGCTGTACTCTTTAAATATATATTTTAAAAATATAGTCACGCGGCTATACTCTTTAAATATATACTATTTAAATACTCGAATATATTAAGATAGTATAGCCGCACGGCGGTACTATTTAAATATAATAATTACAGAGTATAGCCGCCCGGCGTTACCAAAAATTTTAAAAACCACGTATAGCCGCGCGGCTATACTATTTATTAAATGTTTTTTTTTAATTTTGAAAAGAACAGGACCTCAAAGTTATCTTGAAGTGCTGATCATTCATGTCCAAGACTAGCCACTAGCTATTTGATATACTCAAATTGAATTTGCTTTAGTGAATGACTAGAAGTATGAAGTCTCCACTTTTATATTTCAAATTTCATAAACGATAGTTGTTGAATTCAGATAAGTAGTCTAAACTACTCTAATTTTTAGAAAGGAAAATCAAATTTGAGTAAGGGAACCGGCGCACTACCTTGACCAACTAATCCGGCCCACATCTACAGACACAAAAACATGGTTGAACCTTTCAATTAATCACCTAATCATCCAACTGAGGAAGATTGAACCATACGATCCTTGATCCTTGGGAAGCACCACGTTGGGATCATGAACATGTATGCGTTATTTATCCAACTGGTGCAGATATTGAACCGGTGCGTCACATTGAAATTGTGATCCATTTGTTTCATTCTTGGAAACTTATGCTACACTACACTACAACCACGAGAAACTCCTCCAGGTTTTTTTGTTTTTGGTGGATCCAAATCCTCCTTTTCTCTTGAAAATCCTCAAAACATGTAAAATGTTATAATGGATTTTGAGTTTTATCGGTAAACTGATGGAATGAAAGAGATTTTTTAAAAGATGACTTTACATTTGAAATCAAGATTGTCAAGAAAATGAGAGGGATTCAAATTGTTTTCAATCATTGCTACTTTGAGTTACGTTACACTGCATAGAACTTGCTCCCATTCAGTTCAATACGTTACCAACTTAACATGGAATTATTTTGGATGCAAAGATAAATGCTCTTAACTACTTGAGCTACAAGTCCATTTCATTAAATTCTGCTTATTATTTCACACAAATCTTCTGCAAATCACATGACCTTTTTATTTTATTTTAATCTAATCTAAACTACGGGGAGAGGGATTTGAACTCGAGTGCAAAGTGGAGAGCACATCCGCTCAGCTCTAGCCAACTTGGCTAAGCCCATATTTGCCAAATCACATGACCTCTGGGTTTCAACAATGAATGTGTTGAGTTAGTGTTAAACACCAATAACTCGATTTTGACAGTAAAACATCTAATGGTTTTGTAATAATAATAATAAAAACTATAATAATATAGAATAGCAGTTTTATTCTTTCTTTCTTTTTAACCTGGATCTGAGAGGTTTTATTTATTTATTTATTTCGGGGTTGGGGGCGCAATATAATTCCTACCAATAAGGAAAGTATTGATGATCTCAACCTGTTAAAATTTGTGTGGGAAATTGCCAAGTTTGGTCTTTGATTTGATAGCCTCACAGAATATAGCGTAACGGTCAAGGCTTTAGGCATTGCTTGCTGGTTTACGGATGAACAAAGAGGGCAAAGTAGGTTCAGCTACTTCACCTTATATTATCCCAGAACCAGAAAAATCCTTATGACTCTAATGTATTAGGTTCAGCTAGAAATGATGTCATTTCATGAAAGGGAAGCCTCTATTGTCCTTACCAAATTCCGCTTCCTCCATTGACTCGCATACAACACATCAAGAATCCACTCTTCTTTGCACTCAGTGAAATTTAAGTCTCAACAAACTTCATCAACCTCCATTATCATTTGTATCAGCTTCTTCCATTTTCACTTCACTTTAAATCATTCTTACTAGCTTTGCCAACCATCCTGCTTCTGCATTTTTATATTCTGAACCAGTGGACTTGGAGAACTAAAGGAGAAAGGATGACCGTTAAGGCCATTCAACGGTTCCTCCTAACCTATCTCCTTCTGGAAATCTCTATGGTGTCTGCAAAAGTTCCGGCAATTATTGTGTTTGGAGACTCTACTGTGGATGCAGGGAACAACAACCATATATCAACAATCCTGAAGAGCGACTTTCAACCCTATGGTCGAGATTTCTTAGGAGGCCAGCCTACCGGGCGCTTTTCCAATGGCAGGGTTCCAACAGACTTCATTTCTGAAGCTTTTAAGATCAAGCCAACGATACCTGCATACTTGGATCCAACTTATACAATTAAGGATTTTGCTACTGGAGTTTGCTTTGCCTCTGCGGGAACTGGTTATGATAATGCCACTTCTGATGTGCTAGTAAGTCGCATTATGACTCAACCTAGTACACCTTATAAATGCCACTGACCTTCGTGCCAAACAGAATCTCTCCTTCCCCCTCAAGTACAAAGTGGAAGGATAAGGTCGTAGGTTCCATACCTGAATGAACAGTTAAAAGATAAAAAAAAATTATAATAACCTAGTTTAGACAGAGATCAGACACTATAGACTATAGTTGTTTCCAATAATTTTCAGAAGTTCCATTAATTTTTTAGTTTATATTATAATCAATATAATATACTAAACCCTGCTGTACTGGTCTTGCAGTCTGTAATACCTCTTTGGAAGGAATTGGAGTACTACAAGAAATACCAGAAGGACCTGAGAAGCTATCTAGGCAACGATAAAGCTAATGAGGTTCTGGGAGAAGCACTTTATCTGGTCAGTATAGGAACTAATGATTTCCTAGAAAATTACTATGTACTTAAACGCAGATCATCACAGTTTTCCATAGAGGAGTACCAAAATTTTCTAGCCGGAATTGCTGAAAATTTCATCACAGAGCTTTACCAGCTTGGAGCTCGAAAGATGTCTATAGCCGGCCTTCCCCCGATGGGTTGCCTGCCACTGGAGAGAACTACAAATATCTTTTCTGGGAGTGATTGTATTGAGGAGTACAATGATGCGGCTAGGATTTTCAATGTGAAGTTGCAGGGATTGATTGAAAAGCTCAGCAAGAAACTAGTTAGAATCCAACTTGTGCTTTCAAACACATATGATATTCTCTTAGAAATCATTCAAAACCCAGCTACTTTTGGTGAGTTTTACTTTATGTTTTCACTATAGTACCCGTTGTAATGTCACTTACAGTTTGTGTAGATGAAATCAAAAACAATGAGATAAATTTCCTATTTTGCAGGATTTGAAGATGCAGCAACAGCCTGTTGTGGCACAGGATTTTTTGAGATGAGTTACTTGTGTAATAAGATAACCCCATTCACATGCTCAGATGCAAATAAATATGTCTTTTGGGACTCCTTCCATCCCACAGAAAAAACAAATGCTATTATTGCAGATCATGTATTCAGAAATTCCCTAGCTCAATTTTTATGAGAAGTACACAGTATAGAATGAGGTCTGTAATTGTCATTCTAGTAGTCTTGCTTTTGGTACTATCCACTTTAACTTGCATCAAGATATTTGTCTTTCATTTTTCCGAATCTAAATTTATCACCCACTAAGGTGCCATACACCATGAAAAATAGTGAAAAAGTGAAGCAAAAACAACAATGAGGAGAGTCGAGAGGGGTTACCACAGTGGTTGTGGCCCTCCCCCTTCCCCCCTGCTTGGCACCCAGGATCGAAACCCCAGGGTTTCTTTCCTCCCAATGTAACCAAAAAAAAAAAAACATCAATGAAGAGTTTATTCATTCAGCACATGGGCGGATGATTTAAAGCAAAATCACATTACCTTTTGAAACTACCGCGAAGATCTTACAATATCATATTGAACAGCAAGTAAACGGGGTTGGACTTGAAAATAGAACATAACATAAAAACTGCTGACTGAGACTTCAATTACTCATGATATAGTTTCTTACAACATCAAGTACCTAGAGTTGTAGAAATGCTTCTCAGGAAAAAGATTACTATGGGGGGAAATATGCACCTCAACCTGAACTGAAAAATCACTTCTGCTCTTTGGGGAAATGGAGCTTGATCAGTGCAGGAAGCTCACATAACTCAACCTGAGGCTTTCCCAACAGAATACCCTTCAACTTTTCATCACATTTGACCACATTCTTGTTGTTTGGATCCTATGCAAGCACATATTTTTCTGATCAGTATTAAAATAGGTTCATATATGAAAGCATTGAAACTGAGTTGCACAGTTAGAATCAATAAAAGTAAGTGTGCAAGGTGAAAGATAATATATTCTCTCTCATTTGCTTCTTAAACTCGCAAGAAACATCAGCAACAAGAAGCCCAAGCACATTTATGCTAGAGCCCCTACCTTCTAAATTGACAGAGATGGCAAATAGTGGGTTGACAAGAATGGAACTTTATTGAGAAATAAATTTCACAAACAACCTGCATAAGCACAAAACCAGTTTTATATGACTGGTTCACAAACTAGGCTTCTCCTCTCAATGCAACAACACAGCGGAACTAACAATCTTGCTGACTCTGCTAATCGACTGCTAACAACCTTGCTGCGATTAGCGGACGGAGCTTATGTAAATTTAGGCTCCTAACAATTTCGATAATTAAACAAATACTAAGAAACTTATTCTTAGTTACAACCTAACAGAAAACATGAAGCACTATAACTAAGACAAAGTAACACAGAAAGATTAATACAGCACCATCTTCACTGAATACAACTGATTGTTCTTTAATTTAGAAGGACATACAGGTTGCTTATCTTAAGAAAAACAAATTTAAGGAACCTGTAAATTGTTGTCCTTGATGTATGACCAGACACGCATGAAGCATCCAAGATGAGAAATCTGAGACTGACCCACGAACTCCCGCAGCGTCGAAGGAAGATTTACGAGGTCAATCAAGTTGGCCAGCTTCTTTGGGTTATCTGTGATGGCCTTCTTCAACTTTGGTGGCAACATTGCTCTCACTCACTCCTGGATAAACTTTCTTTCTGAAATTCAGAAACCAGTGGCCCAGTAAAGTCAGAGAGTAAATTCATTCAGTAGCATAAACTTTTACAATAGTCATACACACAATTTGCCCACCACTTCCGGAACTCAGCTAAAAAAGTATTTATATTTTGCACTTAAACTGCACAATTAAATATCATTTCTCTTTTGTCTGCTTAACTAAGTTTGTGCAGTTACGTGCATGGTGTAAATTCTCCTCAATAGTTTGAATACCAGCTAAGCGTAAGCAAGTTTCAGAGGAATTTTATCGAACACCTGGTGTTCTATCAAGACCGACTCCCACATCCACAAGAACAAGCATCTAAAAGAAAAAAGAAAAAAGCGGATATAGATGACAGTGAATTCAGCTCAGATTTCGAATTGAAAAGAAAAGGTGATCATAGAGTTAATTATAAAAACGACGGCAGTGACTATTTTATGACATGTTTGTATAGAGAAATTGCAAGCTACTTTACCTAAAGAGGTGCAGTGCAGACAAAGGAGGTCTATTTTGCTATCTTTAAAATTCTGCTTCAAGGGCTGTACGCGTCCGAGGGATGCAAATGTTATAAACTATATGTAATGGATGCCCACCATGGATTAGTATACCTAATGTATGTCACATCGTATCCAACTATACCTACCATATGACTCACCCTCCCAATTACTCACTATATTATATTTGTAATAGTCTATTCTAGCTGCCTATAAATAGGCACTCAATGAAGATGAAAGATACGAGCTTAAGATGAGAAATTCCATAGTTACTCTCTTTCTTCAATTCTCTCTTAACTCTCTTAGTTTTATATTAGCAAATAATTTTTTTCTTTTTCTTTCTCTTATTATTCTTTAGGCTTTATGGGCAAGTAAGGCACGCAACTTTGGACAAAATAATTTACTTCCAATTGAAGGAGAAAATTCCGATGTCAAATGTTATTTTAATATTTTTAAACATTGAATTCCACTATTATTTACTATTTTTAAATTTTTATTCATTATATAAATTTCATTTGCATTTAAAAATATAATAAAATAATATGATATTTGATGTTTTAAATGGACTTAAATTTTTTACAAAGTGTCGAATTGCCACTTAAGTCAAATCCATATTTAAGGTGATCTAAAATTTGAAGTTTCAAGATTAACGCTCAAGGGCGATTATCATTTTTAAATTAAAATTAAAATTGCTCCATGAAGCTACAATTAGAAAATTTTATGGAAAATGAATTCAACTAAAGGACAAATCCTCAAGGACTAAACCTCTTAGTAATAAAAATATATATAATTTATTTCATTCACAGATAAGTTTTATTCTTTGGAACTTTAATAACAGGTACAAATGTTTTAGCCTGCACTTGGTCCCAAGTCTTCCCCCAACCAAAATGACATTACAAATACGGAGCCTGCCTGCAAAATCTTGTACAATCTAAACCACCGGGTAAACTCAAATATGAGTTGAAATCATATACTGCAGCAAATACTGAGATGCTCAAGAAGAGCAATGCTCCTTCGATGTATACACTTCAAAGCAACCGTAGTTCATGATACTTCTCAGAGCTGTTTTCACCCATTAGCCATATGGATTTCTGAAATTCTTCAAGAGTTCCGGAATATCATAACCCAGCATTTCATCGACGGCTTCTATCATTTTAGGCTTCAACTTCTCGAATTTGTCAATGTTGTAACCACTCAAGATGTTCCGGAAGTGGTCAACATCCGGGAAATCCCCTGGAGGTAGATGGAACTCCCTCTGAACCTGTATAGTAACTTAAGTGTGAGCATATAGAGTAGGGCCTGCACATACACAGGGGAGCGAGGGAATACTACCTTTCCAAATTCATCTTCCAAATTATCAATAAGCCTCTGTTGAGTCTTAGCTTTCCCCAACATAGCAGGCATCTCCTTCTTTAAATGGCTAATTATGTAAGCATGTATCTTGGCAGCTCGGGCACGCTTCACAAATTCATTGATCTGTGAAAATAATTGTCATCAAAATTCCGTTCAAAGGGAATCTGCAAGAATTATTCGGTTGCTAAAAAGAAATGAAAAATGGGGCTCAACCTAAGTTACAACTATAAAATTGCACCCCTAGAGTAAGCTTATTTAAAATTTGCAAATAAATTAACCTGAGTGCAACTTGATAAAGAAACATCATGCTAAGTAAATATAACAAACTCACCCTGCGATCACAAGCCTTCTTTGGAATATCCTTTAAATCAGCAAGAAGATCCTCCTGTTCCTTTTCAAAGAGTTCTTTCCCAACCGGACCAGTAGCAGCCTCATTCACAGGTTTGTCATTGAATGAGCTGCAAAAGATAAAATAGTTTGCAAGGACTCTGAACAAAGGAATTTGCTAGGAAACATCGGAATCTATTAGAAACCATAGGAATATTTCCATGGAATTAATGCCTGTAAGGATGGAGAGGCTACCCAATATAAACTCGCATGACCTCAGGAGTATTAAGAACCTTCCCAAGTGACCACATCAAAGCTCCATAAACCCTCATCAACTGCATACCATGAATAAAGAATGATTTGATCGCAACATCCAAAGACCTAATTAAATGCCTAAAAGAACATGTAGAAGGAAAATCGTCAATAGATCCATATCTTGCATATACTTACTTGTTGGGTGTCAATTTGATCTGCCTTGTTCAGGACAACACGAATTTTATCATCGTGACCATGTAAAGACGAAATCACACGCTTGAATTCATCACTAACATCAAGTTTGTGAGGATCAAACAAAAGTAGAATAAGGTCGCACTTTGCAGCAAACCATGAAGTTACCCCAGTAAAATCGTAGGCCCGTTGCGTCCGCTGCTTCTCTCCAGATAAAACGCCAGGAGTATCCACAAAAGTAACTTGTTCAGAACAACACGAATTTTATCGTCGTGACCATGTAAAGATGAAATAACGCGCTTGAATTCATCACTAACGTCAAGTTTGTGAGGATCAAACAAAAGTAGAATAAGGTCGCACTTTGCAGCAAACCACGAAGTTACCCCAGTAAAATCGTAGGCCCGTTGCGTCCGCTGCTTCTCTCCAGATAAAACGCCAGGAGTATCCACAAAAGTAATGTGTTCTAGCAGCTTGGATACAAAAAGGAGTAAGCTTTGGTGTTTCAAAGGAAAATTTGGAAAAATTCAAGGTGATTGTGAAAGATAACTCACAGAATGTGGCATTTGAGAGCACTCAAACTTTGACAAGAATGCTGTTCCAAAAGTTGTGAGACCACTGAATGGCATGTCAGCTTGAACGGCAATAGTATTCCCAGGAACACTTCTTCCATCAGGCCCTGACTACACGGAAGCAGAATTAACTAGTTAAACAATATTAATTTCAGAAACATTAACAGAAAAAGAAAAACAATATTAATGGAATTTGGAAAATTTGTATTCGCTACAAACGTGAGGAAACCAAATCTCAGGATCTTCTCTAAAACATCAATTTCTGTACTAGTGACAGCCAAAAAGCTACTAGTTTCGTTTCTTGAAATTCACATGTACAACTGCTAAGCCTCATATAAGCACTTTCAAGAAATGCAAGAAATTTGTTTTATTGAACTGGGGCCAGAAACACAAAATGTCCCTCAGCTTCTCTCTCCTTCAAATTCCTAGAACTAGGTAGAAAAAAACTCCTAGAACTCGGCTAATAATACGCTAGCACTGTATCCAGAGTCTTGACATACTGCCAAGCTGCTCAGCAATCTGCTTTCCATTTCTGAACTCGTGACTAGTATCACAGACAATTTCCGCCAATAGAAACCAGACCCAAAAACAGACTTTTTTCTCTTCTGAAAAATCAAAAATACCAGCCTTGATATGTAGGGCAAATTGCAAAATGCTATTTCCTAACAGTAAAACTTAACAATTTCACACTTAAAAATGAAGGTGTACAATCAGATACCAGAAAAGCAAGCATAATAAATCACTTTTTCTCACGCACACAGGGGAGGTACCAATAAATATTATCACTAAACTATCCATAACTAATAGAACACTCAGAAAGGTAATAAAATAGTAGTTTCTAACATTGCTACTGAGCCCCTATACAGCCTTATTATATATATGTCTTTTAAACTTAAAAGCAACCATATAAACATTTAGTTTAACTTTTAGTTGCTAAGTAATTCAAGACTGTTAATGACAACACGAAAGGAGATAAATTTGTAATTACCATAACAACAACAAATCTATCTGTTGTAGGCTCCGGACCAATGTGAGCTCCTGTCAAAAGGCAAATGAGATAAGAGATGAAAAATATCAAAAAACTTTCTATTCAAGACACAAACAATTATGAAAAGTTACACTTGCACAGAGGATAACTTGCCTGGATAACTACTTTTGAGCAAATGTTTAATGAATGTTGTTTTCCCAGTGGAGTATTGACCCAATAGCATAACCATGGGTTTGGCATCAAAATCACTATTTGTCTGAAAAAAACGCAAATAAACATCAATTGATAACTATAGCATGCCATAATTAGATAAAAGTTCAAGAGCATCCAAGAAAAAATTGAAATTAAACAGAGTGCCTGGGCATTAAATCTGATGAAAGAACTAGAAGAAACGCATACTGCTCACTCACCAGTAATGGGGATACAAAATCGTTAAACCGGTAAGTAACTTCTAAGGGCTTCAGCTTCTGAACATACAGTCTCTTCAACCCATCAATAATTGATGTTACAGAAGAAATTGGTACCTAAAATATGCCAAAAGAATTTTGTTAAGTTGTTAAACACAGTGCATAACCCATGTCTATCCAACAGTATAGCAAATTGCAATCTGCGTGCACAGGAAAATTTTGCATCAACTCTACAGTCAAAACATTACTCTCCAACCATGTTCTGCTTGTTCAAAATCGTCTGTTGTGAGCAGCATTCTCTTCATGTAAATTTATAATTTTATATCATACATAAAAAATAAAAATAAAAGCACTCCTAAAACTGAAATATGTAAGCTTCTCTCCTTTACTTTTTCACTAGTAACATAGCCTCTTCTAGCAGTTATTGTGAACATAAAGTCATAATTGACAAAAGCACTCCTAAAACTGAACTATGTAAGCTTCTCTCCTTTACTTTTTCACTAGTAACATAGCCTCTTCTAGCAGTTATTGTGAACATAAAGTCATAATTGACTCAAAACTTTCGCATGTCCATTGGAAAACTTATCCTGATAAAAACATAAGTATTTCTGCACTCAACAAGTATAATAACTCAGAGAGACTAAAATACCAAGTCAAAAAAGTACATGGAAGCAATAATATCATAAATTCCCCAGGCATTATGAAAAAGTAAACTTGATTTATCAAAATAAGACAATTCAAATTAGTGTACATAATAGAAAGAAGTTTAGGTGCAAAAACATTTACCATAACTGTGAAAATCCTTCTTTCTGAGTATCAAGAAAGCAAAACATTGATTGCTGCAAAAATAAGAAACAAATACCTTTTTTGATGATTTTGAAGAAAACCAAAGCGCTGAAGGTGATTGCTCCACCACCGCCGTACCTGCATGACTGCTTATTAGTAAATGCACAGCAAAACCAACAGTAGCAATACACATCTCATAGTTAGGTTGGGAAACTCCTCACCATTTACTTCGTTTTCATTCGTCTTGTGCAATTGCTTTCTCTTCTGAATAAATAAATAAGTAAACTAAGTCAATCATTTTGGCCAGATAAAAGCAATCAATTTATTATAAAGAACTACATAAAAAATGAGAGTAAAAGAATAAGAAAGGTACAAATAGCTATATACCGCTAATAATGCATCCAAACCTTCCATAACAGGAGGATTGAGATTTTCCAAGTCAACTGAAACACAGGATAGCATTTCAAAGTTTAGGTTAACTGATTGTGCCAAACAACATTTCAATATTTTTTTTTTTTAAACAGCCATGCACTACTCATTTTTATGAACAAACAGACAGTTCAAGCTGTCAACTTATACATGAGATTCTACCACTCCAAGCATGCCTTACAGAACAAAGTCAAACTAAAGAAACCCACCATTGCTATTCAATAAATCATGTGAAATATCATGTCCACCTTGTGCGAGAGAAACTAGCTACAAATGAAAAGGCCGTAACACGTCAGATTCCTATAAATCAAAATGTACGAGTTTTGCTATCCAGGAAAAAAAAAAGGAATTATAACAGTTAATAAAACAACCTGCATAGCGGCAACAAACTCACTGAAACCAAGATATCCCTGCCTCTTTGAATCGGCAATCGCCCACACCTTAGGAAAAGGAAAGCGCTTAGTAAGAAAAAGCCTCTATAAAGAACGATGGAAGCCTCTAAAATATGATATTTGACAAATGTAAACCCAAAATTCAAGTTACAAAATTTAACCCTGAAAAAGAATGAAGAGGGGAGTTTTGTGGTCCTTAACAAATGTTACATAACAGTTGGCATAGATCATAATCGTAAGCTTGAACTTGGCAAAGTAATCTAATATGAAAAACTTGAGGCCAACTTCAATGGATCTACTTGTGTATTGTGTCACAAAACCTTTTGTATTGCTAAAAGGAAAAAGAAACCCACAATCCTAACAAAATGTATTTTGACAGAGAATAATCTAATGCATTAACTCAGTTAACAACACTAACCTATGTATGAAACATAAATTCATCAAATACCAATAGTGCCAAATTAAAGCAGAAATAACACTTTGAGTGAAGAGAAAACACTTGTTTGATAAATAAAACACTAAATAAATAAATAAACGCAAAATAACCTGCTTGAGATCTTGCCGATTCAGATTGGACATGCCGAAAAACTTTATAGCATCATTCCCCGTAATGCGGCCATCACTGTCTGAACAAAACCACAGGGAAAAAAACCTCAATACACAGTTGCTCAATATTCTCGGGAACCAAACAAAAACTAAGAAAACAGTAGTTTTCGTGGTAAATAATGCGAAGAAAACGTGTAGTGTAATTTACTACGAACCTGAATCAGCGAAGCGAAACCATTCCTGATAGATTTTCTGGTGCTCTTTGGAGCACGAACTGATCGGAACCGAAGAAATTTCCATATTCGTACACAATCTGATCCAGGTGGCTTTTTGGATTTTGATTCAAATTTTTGAAAAGAGAAACACTCTTGGAGGTTCTGTTTGTTTCTCTTTCCCAGGAGGTTTAATTGGGGTGAGAGTGCTACAAACGGACGGAAAGGGGTTAAATCTTAACGGCACGACGTCGTTTTTGGGTTGGTGTTGCCATGACATGACGTTTACTTTAATGGGATCTTTAGAGAGTCGGCGTGTTAGCTTCATTTTCGTAGCTGTATATATCACAACCAGCACGCGAAAAAATAGAGAGAGATTCTGGGACTGGTTGTTCTCCTCCCTATATTATGTGCTCTTATTGTCACATGTTATGTGGTGTTATTAATTAATATGTTATAATATGAATAGACGATTATATTCGTATGCTATTAATTTATAATATAATATTAATAAACTGTTACTCAGTATGTGTAACATCTAGCATGCAGAAAACGTTTTTGAGGTCACTGCATTCGATAGACACAGGTATAATTCTTCTTTTCTTACTATAGGCACCTATATTAAGATGATCAAACAGAATGTGGTTAACTACAACAGCAGGCCAATTATGGTACTAAATTTGGACATCTTGGTTAATTAGCAACTACATTGGTTGTACAATAATTGCATTTCTTTTTTTTTCTTTTTCTTTTTTAATGAAGATGAGAAATTAGAGTTGATTTAATGGATGTATTAATTATTTGAACATAATTAGTGACAAATACAGCAGCCCAATTATGGTACTAAATTTGGACATCTTGGTTAATTAGCAACTACATTGGTTGTACAATAATTGCATTTCTTTTTCTCTTTTTCTTTTTTAATGAAGATGAGAAATTAGAGTTGATTTAATGGATGTATTAATTATTTGAACATAATTAGTGACAAATATCTATAACTAGAGAGTATCTTCAAGGCATTTTCAATATTAAGCTTGAAATTACTTTATTTGAAATATTATAAATATTAGTCGATTCAAGTTTGGAACCCAATAGTTAATAGTAAATTTGTATATTTGTAATATCAGCTCTATTATTCTCAAAATACATCACTGCAATTGCAACAACCAATAGTTAATAGTAATATCATCAAATTAAGTGATACAAAGATCAATGTGCAAAATATAATATGTTGTTGTGATTATATAGTAAGACTTTGTTATTACTTTTACCACTGGGGCTAGTTATAAGAGCTAACAGTAACTCCATTACTGATTACGATATATCAAGGTTGATGTTTAGGGTTAGTCACTCATGAACGACCATATTGTGGTGCAAATCAATTGTCAAAAATTGCAACACATCAATATTCATTATTAGGAATTTTCTGTTAACTTATATTAATTTCAGCTATTAAAACTTTAATGTAGGGTAAGGGTAGAATGTGAAAGAAAAAGAACAAAATTGATTAAAAAGTATTAAAAAGCAAAAGGAAGTGTAAGTGGATAAAAGGGACATGGGAAAATAAAATCCCTATAATATTTGATATTATAGTAATTTTACCATGTTTAGCGATGTAATATCCAGTCCTTCACATCATCTTATCAAAATTGGATTGAAATTGGATTTGATACAAACAACCCTAATGCGAGCTATATTTCTATGTCTCATTTTCTACATTATGCGACACATGTAAATTGAAAAACTAAAAGTAATAGGTTGATTGGATTCTCTTGATTCTAAACAAATTTGAAACCGCAACCAAACCGATTCAAGCTCGTTCAGTCCGACTCATATCAAAATATAGAGAAAATTAAAAAATAACCAAACTAGACAAATACTTCTCATGATGCTTCCTATTTTGCATTCATAATCGATATGTGAACACATATCGAGTGGTTACATGTTCATCTGCAAAATTAAACCTAATATATTGGGAGTTGACTTGTAATAGACAAAAAAAGTCATTTGAATGATCTGATGTGACAAAATATTGCTATATGCAAAATGAATGTGACACAGGCACGACCCAACTCTGTCTAGGTAGGGCTGAAGCACGACCCAAGTGTTAAAATATTGGGAGATTCGCTATTATACTCAATATAGGAGCCCAAATTATTTATAAAAAAAACCCTATATAAAATGGAATTTAGAAACATACCCAAAGCCCATTTACAACATAACAAAAAGGCTTTTAACTTCTTTTAAATTACAAAACTGCCATTGATTTCTTAAAACAAACCCAACCCCAACCCCAAAACCTCATAAAAAAGCTCAAAACACTCAATAGGGCATCAAAGTAATTTAATAATCAAAATTAAATTCAATAGGGTCAGCTGTCATTTTTTGAGTTTGTTTATAGAAATTAAATGGTGTATGGTTTATCTATATTATTAGTGCTAAAAATGGGTATATGACTAAATATCTTTAAAATATTTTCTTACAACTAGGTAGCCTAGCCCAGCACTTCTAAAGAAAAAAAAAAGTTGCTCCGCTCATTATTACTTACTCATTCCAATTTTATTACCCAAGACAAAAGATAAAAACAAAAAATAAGATTCCCTTCCTCCCCCTTTACAAGCCCATGACTCTCTAGCCCAACTCTTCTTTTCTCTTTTTTCGTTTTCTTTCTCTTCTCTCTTCTTATTGTACTCTTATTTTTCCTGTGATTGTTTCTAAATTTTAAGAGTGTTGCTAAACGAACCCTAAAATTAACTGAGTACACCCTACTGACAAACTATTTATTGAATTACTAATTTACCCTAATATAAAATGACCAAAAAGAATAGATTGAATTGTGAAACAAATGTAATTTTAATAAGTACACCTTACTCACCATATTCAATCCTAAGCGAAAAACCCTATTTCCAAAAACCTAAACATAATAGTTGTCTATTTTGAGTTTAAATACTTGTTATCCCATATATAACCTGTCATTTTGAACAATATAAAATTATTTCCAGGAAGTTGATGAGTACGACATCTTTTACAAAGGAAATATGGAGAGCAATGGTTATTATAGTACTTATATTCATAGAAGTGGGCAAAAGCGTTATAGATGTGGAATTTTTTTTATAAGCACGACATGTATGTTAATCGATTCCTTTTTCCAGTCCAAAATGTATGAATCAAATACTTTTTAACTAGATATGCCATAAAATAAAAATTAAAAAAAAATAAAAAAGAGGAAAATAATCAAGAAGAAAATTAGGAAACAATCTGTTTGTAATCGGGGCTGGATATTAACAAGGCCTAGTCTTCAATTGCAGGGATGAATACTCAAGAAAGTAAAGTGGTTGATTTAGCCATTTCGTTGGGTATTAGACTGGGGAGTTGGCGTTTGAAATACTTGGGGCTTCCACTTTAATCCATCGGCAACAAGGTGGGTTTGGTGGTCTGATAGTATTCGGCAGTCAGCTCTTGAATGGGTTTGGTGTTGTGTGATAGAGTGTATTAGGGTGTATCATGAGTATTTTTGGTAGTTAAATAGGGTATACTTAGTTAATTTTACATTTAAATTTAAATATTAGGGTGTACTTAGAACATAGGGTGTACTTAGTCAATTTTAGGGTTCGTTTAGCAGCACTCAATTTTAATTCAGGGATTTAAAAACTAGAGGTTTTTGTTTATAAATAAAAATAAAAATTATTAGAGGTTTTTTTAAAAACTGATATATAATCTAGAGATCAATTTGTTTTTAATAGAAGTTGTGTTATTGTTAAGTTATTAGTATCTATAATTTATTGGTTGATATGCTTTGTTATGTACCGTTTGGAAAATGTCATACAAATAAAGTATACTTTGTCAAAATTTCAATAAAAAAAATTTATGTTGGAAAAATTGGCCTAAAAATTAGCCCTAGTCATTTTTGAATCATGTGTCTGTGCCTAATGTGACACATTATCTAATTAATTTACTTACATATATAGAACTCATGATCCATATTGCCTACTAACATAAGCTTTAGCGTCCTGAATATATAAACAGTGGCTCTAGTTCCCTTTTAATTTCAAAACCACCAAACAGGTAAAGAAAAAGAGAGGCATTGGGGACAGCTTGATTGGTACACTTAGCAACTCTAAATCCATCCATAACTCTACCCAAAATAATAATAATAATAATAATAATCCAAATCAAAACGTAAACATAAACAATGAAATAATAGTCTCATAATGTATGGGTTGGTTGGAAAGGTGATGGTTTTGTAATTTATTTATATTATTTGGGGAAAAGTTGGCAACTGATGAATGTTCCTACTATGAAGATCTTTCTTCGGAATTATCTTCAGGCTAAGAGGCCAATCTTGGTCTCCCTTACTTATCAGCTGGGGTTCTGGATCAAGAAAATTGGAGGTGGTGGTTGGTATTTAGATGGATCTGTTATGATGCTCACAATATGTTTTTGACTCTGTACGGAGAACTATGATGCTTTTTTTAGATCATAGGAGGCTTTCTTTGACAATATATGCATAGTGATGGGATGTGTTACAATGGTTTTGCGATTGGGTGATTAGCTGGATCTATTCTAATACCCATAGTACGTTTTTAACTCTGTACGAAGAACTATGATGTTTTTTTTAAGATTATAGGAGGACTTCTTTGACAGTATCTACGTAGTGATGGGATGTTGTTTTAAGGGTTATGTGGTTGGAGTTTAGGTTGGTTTGTTTCGTATAAGTTGTTTGACTCTTCTGTTTAGTCAATAGAATGGGAGGTACTCTTTTCTACTCCGGGATTTTGTTTCTCTGGGAATGTTTTAACGAGGCTACTATTAACATGCTAGTTTTTACCATGTAATGTTCTTTTCGGTTTAATAAAATATCATCTTTTCTCAATATATATATAGAACGGAAATTGAACAAAAATATTGATTAACTTGTAACCACGAAATTTGCCAAATTGAAAATATGAGTTAAATTTGCCCGAGTAAAATACTATTTTAACATTTAAGCATAGAAAATATAAAAACGAAATTACTCTTTTGGCTGGCGTTGTACTTGCTAAGCTTAACTTAAATTTTTGACATGTTCATTCACATGAAGAATAATTAACAGTTATATAATATGGGCAGTCCCGATCTCTTGGACTACAGAGGTCCAAGAGATTTGTGGTCATTCACCATTGGATGTAAATTCAATAATTCACTCACTCTTGCACTCCTTTTAAAAAACTTTTTTGAACCATTGGATTAATATCCAACGGTGGGTGACCACAATTTCTTGGACTCCTGTAGTCCAAGAGATCAGGATTGATAATATGGGAGCTTATTTTTCCACTCTCCTTTTCTCCACTTACAGTCCTTTTTAATCAATTTTGTTCTTTTTCTTTCATATTCTACCCTACATTAATTTCTTTTTGGCTTATTTGTAGATATACCCCCTGAAAGTGTATTTGAGTCTCACGTTGCCCCTGAAACTCATTTTGTCTCACTTTACCCCATTTTCATAAAATATTAATAAAAAATTAAAAATTCAATTTTAAAACTTAAAATCCATAAATAAAATTAATTTTTTAGAAAAAAGAAGATAAAAAAAACAATTGCATCCCTACCCCTCCCCCTCCATCACCCCCTCTGCCTCCGTCCTTCTCTTCTTTCTCTCTATTCCCCACAACTCAAACCTTAGCCTCTCTCTCTCTCTCTCTCTCTCACTTGTCTTCCCAACTACCCATGCTCACCCCCACCACGGCTGCAACCCACCCTGGAGCCTTACCCATCTCCCAAATCTTAGAATATATTAATGTTTTAATATTTAATATTTTTAATTAATATTTTATGAAAATGGGGTAAAGTGAGACAAAATGAGTTTCAGGGAGCAAAATGAGACTCAAATACACTTTCAAGGGATATATCAAAAAAATAAGCTTTTCTTTTTTACTTCACTTTTATATTATTTCTTTTTTCTTGATACTTAATTTTCCAACTTGCACACCATTTTTAGAAAAAAAATTCCTTGAATCCAGTAAGAAATAATAAACAAATGCAATATCACAAACCAATGCATACCCTTACACAAATGCAATCTTGCGAGTAGCTTTCATGAGGTCTTCCCAACTTTGAAAAATTTTGTTTGTCAGAGAGAGCATTTGTCACTTTTATCAGTGTCACAAACCATCCAATTTATATAAAACATAAATTATACATTGGCTACAATTATGAATAATGTTTATGCTTCACTACCTATCACATATTAGTTAATAAGAAATATATATATATAACATAAATATATAAACCATTGCAACTGCATTGGTTCTACGATAAAGGTATTTAGAGTTTAATTAATGAATGTATTAATTATTTAAACATGATTAGTGATAAATACATCTCCTAAATGCAACCTTTAAAATTATATAACTATCTCTCCCAATGTATCTTAGTATGAACTTAAATTCCAACTGTTTTCCCCAGCAACCAAAGAATGAGTGATAGCTCAAGCATAAAGATAGTGTGGAGTGTAGTCCTGTCGAATGTAAATCCGTACATTGTAATACCAGCTCTATTATTCTCAAGATACGTCACTGCAAATTGCAACAACCAATATTTAATAATAATATCATCAAATTAAGTGATACAAATAGCAATGTGCAAAATATAATATGTTGTTGTAATTATATAGTAAGACTTTGTTATTACTTTTATCACTTGGGCTAGTTATAAGAGCTAATAGCGACTCTATTGTTGATTATGATATATCAAGGATGATGTTAAGTTCAGTCACTCACGAATAACCATTGATGTATTTTGGTGCAAATCAAGTGTTAAGAATTGCAACACATCAATAATCATGATTAGGAATTTTCCACATGTGAGCGACTGACTATAGAACTACTAGGAAAAAACAGGGTTGAGTTACCTAGGGCTTGTCTTTTTTGATAGGAGATAGTACTATATGAATATGATGGGTCCAACTTAGCATTTTCCAATTCATCTTGATCATCACTTGCCAGATCGCTGTCTGATTCTCCGCCACTACTGGCAACCGGAAACACTCTCCCATTGGCGGCGATCGGATTAGTCGTTGGAGAATCTCCTTCGTTTGCATCAAACGAGTCTAGAGTGGCGCAAACATGCCACTTGGTAGCGAGACATGTGACTGCTTGGGCCTTGTGTGTGATTTTAGTTGCGCTGCGCAGTAAGATGAGGACCCCTGTGACTAAAGTTACGGAGCATAACTGTACCAAAAGATGAAACATCATTATTGAGGTTTTAAATTTTACTGAATATAATGAGTTTTTTGCCTAAAAAACTGTTGATGTCTAAATATAGCTCAACTACAATACTATAAAAATGACATATTGCACCAAGAACATGCATGATATACCGTGGTTCATTGAAGTCGAGTATCTGATTTTTTACTATATATAAAGTGTTTAGGGGTTCCACCACAGTGGTGGTGGATTCCCCTCCCTCTCCCCCAATCGCACCTAGAATCGAATTCCAATGGAGTTTCTTTTCTCAAATGTAACCACACAAAAAAGTGTTTAGGGTTTAAGTTCAATCCAACAACTTTGAACAAGTAATGTAACCAGGAGCGGAACTAGCCCAAGGGTTGTCCTAGATTGTAGCCTAGGGAAGGTTTTGGGAAAAGAAGAAATAATTAAACATATATAGCCTAATATTTTAAATTAAAAGTAAATAAAAAAAATATATACAATTGCATATCTTACCACACCAATAGGCATAGTCAAAGGTCTTCCACATTTGTATTTGGTGTCAAAGTTTATCCCAAACATCAATTTTAATCTTTTTCCATTAATGTATCTCCAAAAGTGAAGCATTTTTCTAAATAAAATTTACTTTTTTGTGAATAAAATGGCTCTAATTCCTTTTTATTTTCTTTGTGTTTAGAATTAGCGTGATTTATATGATTTAATGTATACTTTTATTTCTAGAAAACTATAGAAACTGTTAGTCTAAAAAAAAATTATAATTAGATTTTAAGCTAATAAACCCATTAAAAAATTCAACCCATGACAAAATGCAAAAGAAGGCATACCGCAAGTTCACCAGATCTGTAGACATCAAGAATTGCAGTGGCACCGGACCTGGTTGTGATGAGCAGCAAAGCAAATTGGCTCCCTGTGACCAGAATCAGCGACCACAATATGAAGCCACGGTATCTGTGGCTTATGATGGTGAGGTGCCTCCTGATCCTAAGGTGCTCAGACAACACTGACCCCACATCAGATTCCACTTGGAACACGTTGGCAAAGTCTTGTAGCCGTAGGATCTGGAGGTAGCAGATGAGACGGAACAGGACGCAAACGAGGAAAAACACGGTCGTACGATAGAGCCAGGAGCACAGCTCCAGTGAGCATGCTATTGCGGCACTCATGTAAACGTTACCCAGAAAAGGGATCATTGTGGCTTCGGATGCGTACCACCATATCTTATATGCACTCTCCGCAGCAAAGCATGGCATGACAAAGATGCAAAGAAGCTTCAATGATCTCTGCACAGGAAAAAAGATAAAAAGAAAAACAAGTTTTGGCTAAGAAATTGGAATGACATAAATAACTTCAAATTTATTTTTACAATTCATTGTCATATCAATAAAAAGCCAAAATATTTATTATTTATAGGGATGGAGGAATTGGATTAAACTCACATTGAGCTGTTCTGTGTATTCCCTCCTCACCGTCTCGCTCTCATTATAAAGCTTATCAAAAAACAAGAACCTCCGGAGCCCAAACTTCCGGACAAACCACGAGAGGCACAAAAACGACACCGTCGCGACGCTGCTCAAGGACAATTGCACCACACAATCGTAAGGCCTCTTATGCTTTCCGTCGCAAGTGGCACAGGCGAACACAAAATGGGATATGGCTGGAACAACGATCCCAAACAAAATGAAAATGCTCCATGAAATACATGCTCTCCATGCATTAGATTGGTCCACGCACATCCACCATATGTAGGATCTAAAGCTCTTTAGCTCGTCTTGTTTGTGGGAAACGCAGCGTCCTAACTTGTTTCGGTTTAACAAGGCCTCCCTGCCATCGTTTCTCATGGCGGGTTTCGGTTGATTTTGGGTTTGGGGTTGAATTTGTGTTCTTGTTTGAGAAGAACATGTTTGGTTTGGCAGTTTTGTGTTATAAATAGAAGGGTTTGTAGAGAATTGTGGAAACTTGCAACAGCTTGTGTTTTGTGATTTGTGAGTGTATTGACAATATGAAGTATATATTCCAAAAATATTTATGGTCAGGAATTTGGAAATTTTGAAGGGAGGACCTAGAGTTTATGATATCTCCCCATACCCCTTCTTTCAATGAAGAAGGGAGGAATGAAACACGTAGGTTTCAAAGAGTTGTTTGTTGTCATATACTAGTTGTATGAACCATATATATGAGATATCTTTTACATTCACTTATACAATTAATATATATAAATCATTTTTATTTTTATTTTTATTTTTATTTTTTGGAAAAAGTTGAAAATTCATTTATAACCAAATTCAATTTCAAAGAATCGAAAGCATCCAAGCCCTTTGAATAAGGAGGGTTCCAACTCACAAATGCGAGATACAATGAGCTAAATAAAATACAATGAAACCAGCTCACTAGAAGTCAACTAAATAAAAACATACAAACATCATGGAAAATCAGTCAAATTGACCCAGCAATCGGCAAAACCGTAGAAGACGATGATTTTGGTACTCCGAAATCACCTTTAAAATATCTCATACTCCTCACATGTGAGTGGTAGAGGAGTTTGGAGAGTGAGATTTAAATTGCCAAAATCATCCCCTTTCTAAAATAACATCTTTTTATTCAATATTATTGACCGGTAAATAACATCTTTTTAATCAATATTGCAACTCATTGATAGTTACAAGGAATAAAGGAACTAGAGAATGACCAAGAGAAAAGAAAAATAACTTTACAATAAAACATGAAGAAAAATTAGATTTATACATCCCAAATGCAATGCAAAATTTGATCTCTCAATATGGGATGACAACAAAAATCGACGAAAAAAAGAAAAGAACGATCCTAAATATAATGTAGGATTATTTAGTTATGAAATCCCCACTGTCTTCCCCAACAACCAGAGAACTAGAGAGAGCTCAAGCATAAAGATGGTGTGGAGTGTAGTCCTGTCCAATATAAACCCGAATATGGTAATACCGGCTCTATTATTCTCGAAATATTTAACTGCAACAAGAAATATTAGATATTCATCACATCAACCTTTTCACCAAAAACATCATCTTATAATTGGGTCTTTTGAAAAATGATAATACAAAATGTAATTATGTTGCCCTTTAAACTTTTTATGAAATATCAAATATCATTTAGTATTTTCATCTCTACTACTATTTTCTTTTTACTCCTCTTCCTTATGTTGAAAATTAATCATAAAAAGAAACTATTGTTTTAGTGAAAAATAAAATAAAAGAGATGGTGTTTAAAGTTGGCTTACCAAGAGCATGTCTCTTTTGGAAAGAGATGGTGCTAAAAGCATATGATGGGATCAACTTGGTGTTGTCCAATTCATCTTCTTCAACATCAACCTCTTCATTGTCTGATTCTCCATGCTCTTCGCTGCCCACCGCCCCAGGCAACGATCGCCCACTGCCATTCTGAGCCGTTGCTACATCAAACGAGTCCAACGTTGCACAAACATGCCACTTGGCAGCAAGACATGTCACTGCTTGCGCCTTGTGAGTGATTTTGGCTGCACTTCGTAGCAGGATGAACATCCCAGTCACCAAAGTTACGGAGCATAGCTGTAACAAAACAGATGACAATTGCCATATAAGCTTTTGATGTTATATATTAAGAAAATCTGAATATGTGCCGTGATCAATTGATCAATTTCTCGTCACACCTCTATTAGACAGATGATCGGTGCCGTGATCAATTAAATGTGATCGAAAATAGTTTTATTTGACTCACCACAAGTTCACCAGCTCTGTAAACATCAAGATTGACCATGGTACTGGACTTGGTTGTGATGAGCAGCAAAGCAAATTGGCTCACTGTGACCAAAATGAGGGACCATAATATGAAGGCGCGGCACCTGTGGCTTATGATGGTGAGCTGCCTCCTGATCCTAAGGTGCTCAGACAACACTGACCCAACATCAGAGTCGACTTCAAACATTGTGGCGAAGTCTTGTAGCCGTAGGATTTGGAGGTAGCAGATCAGACGGAATAGAACGCACACGAGGAAGATCACGGTTGTACGATAGAACCACGAGCACAACTCCATTATACATGCTACTGCAGCACTCACGTAAACGTTACCCACGAAAGGGATTTGTGTGGCTTCGGATGCGTACCACCATATCTTATATGCACTATCGGCAACAAAGCATGGTATAACGAAGATGCATAGAAGCTTCAATGATCTCTACAAGAAAATTACCATGTCTATATATATGAGTCACACAAATGAAATTGAAAATCTATTTTATAATCACTAAAGCTTAAACCAAGTTACTCTGCCTTTTCAGGAAATTTCTTGTGCCATAGGGATATGATTCACTACTTTTTATTACACTTTTGTGCGTTGTATGCCAGATAACTTTCTACGAAGTTCCACCATGTTGGAGTAACCATTGTTCTTGTTATAACCGACTAAATTTTCCTATGTTCTTTAGGGTTTAATAGTAAAGTTTAAAAATATACTTCAAATTGGCAAACATATAATTCAAAAACATCATAACCATGACTTCCTAATGATCAAAATTTAATTATTAATGTGGAGAGTCCGCTATTCAGAATCAATTCAGAATAATTTAGACAATCGACTGTATGAATTATAGTGTCGGAAGAAGATGGAGCGGAGAAAACTCACATCGAGCTGAGCTGTGTATCCCCTTCTCACCGTCTCGCTCTCATCATAAAGCTTATCAAAAAACAAGAACCTCCGCAGCCCAAACTTCTTCACAAACCTTGACAAGCAAACAAACGACAAGCTCGCAACGCTGCTCAGCGACAACTGCACGACACTGTCGTAGGGCCTCTTGTGCTTGCTGTCACACGTGCCGCAACTGAACACGAAATGGGACATGGCGGGCACAAAAATCCCAAACAAAAAGAACACGAACCAAGAGAGGCATGCACTCCATGCATTCGATTGGTCCACGCACATCCATCGCAGATATGACCTAAAGCTCTTCAGCTCATCTTGTGTGTGCGAAACGCAGCGTTTGAACTTGTTCTTGGATCGGTTTAACAAGGCCTCGTCGACCATGATGTCATCTGCCATGCTCTAGGTTTGATTTGTTTTTCGGATTTGGATTTATTTCTGGGGGAGTTTGAGGAAGGAGGAGGGGACAGGACATGAAAGGAGGGTTTGACAGAACATTTATTTCATGCATATTGGTTTTGTTTGTTAGTTGGTTTTGTGTTAAATTTAAGTTGTAAGTTATAAAAATAGAAACTAGAAGAAGTGTTGCAGAGGAATGTAGAAATTGACCATATGGACATCTAGAAAGATCGATACTTTGTTCCTTTCAGCACCTAAAATATGAAAAAATAAATTGAAAAAAATAACTTCGTTCCTTTCCTTTTCTTTGATTTTAATAATAAACACATTTTAATTGGAAGGGAAAAAATAATGTGATTGATTTGGTCAAATAAGAAGGTGTGTGAGTTGGGTACGTGTTAGACAAACATTTGGTTTCATTTACATGGATTCGTGACTTGGCTTTCAACTTCTTGGTAGTTTATGTACAAGTCTATTTGTGCTTGACCAAAACCTACTGCTCCACAAAAAAATACCCAAAAATACTCACCAACTCATCCACCGAATTTCCCAGTCAATGTTTCAACCAATAAAAAACTGATTCACGCATATTGCATCATAGAAAAAGAGTTGAGACAACCAAGAAAAACTTAACCTTGGATGGAGAAAATAAGTTTAAAACTTCGATGAAAGTCGAAAATTTTAAATTAACATCTTGTTTGAATTCATAAATGCATTTTCACTACTACAAAATTGTAAAACCACGACACAAAATAGACGACCGTGTAGTTTAAAACCGTCGTTGTATTTTAAAAGATGACGGTTTTACAAAAGCGTCGTGATATACCATTTTAGACACCACTAAAATAGAGTTGTGTTTTAAAAGACGACGTTTGTAAATTACAAAGTTCGTCTTTTAAAACACGCTAGGCTCCTTAAGTGAGTTCGCTCTCGACCTAATTTTCAGATTTCCTCCCAACTCATCTCTCTTGAACGAACTCTGAATTTTCCTCATCTCTCTTCCTCCCTCGTCGTCACAGATCTCTCTCTTCATCTGTCTTTCTCTTTCTGCTATGCGTCTCTCTCTTGACCATTCGCTTCTTTTGCTTTGCAGGTCGTGATCGATAACGTCGTCTGCTCTCCACTGCGACTTTACTCAAGGTTTCTGAGCTCGCCATCTCGTCGGGCCGTCGTGGTAAGTGATTTTCAATAAGAGATTTGGGCCTTTTTCTATTTCAAATCCCTAGTATCCTTTTACTTGTACTTTCTCATCGATCTCCATCTCTTTCAGATCAAACCCACCGAAACCCTAAGCTTGCTCCTTCTGCAACAAAACCTCCAAAGCCGCGAAGGCCTCTGCAACAGTTGGTCTGAAATTTCTTTTCTTTTTTATGTTCTTTATGATTGACCTATTATATTGTTTCAATTTGATTATGAGTTGTTGCTCTGTTTGGATTATG
>NW_018921446.1:75448-123720 GCF_002207925.1 Prunus avium
AAAAAAAAAAAGCTAAAATATAAAATCACTACGTCAGTTTTGCAATAAATACATGACGATAGTTTCAACGAAACCGTGATCTTTATAGTTGATAGACGACTGTATTTTAACAGTCAGTCATCTTTAGGGATAATAGATGACGATTTTTTTTAAAATCGTCGTCTTTTCAGCTAATACACGACGTTTTTCAACAAAACCGTCGTCTATAGATATCTATAGACGACGGTTTTAAAAGAACCGTCGTCTTTACATATAATAGACGACGGTTCTTTCATAAAAACCGTCGTCTTTACAACTAATAGACGACGGTTCTTTTAAAAACCGTCGTCTTTACATGTAATAGACGACGGTTAATTACCGTCGTAATTTGACATTTAAAAAGACGACTGTCGATTTAACGACGATTTGAAAAAGAAAAAGACGACGGTGTTTCCCCGTCGTCTATTTCAATTTTTGTAGTAGTGTCTTTTAGAAATTCTTAGTGAAAAAAAAGAGGAGAGATTCACTATTATACCCAATATAGGAGCTCAAATTATAAAAAGAAAAAAACGTATATGAAATGAACTTTAGAAACACACCCAAAGCCCATTTACAACAGTCAATAGGGCATCAAAGTAATTTAAGAATCAAAATTAAATTTAATAGGGCCAGCTGTCTTTTTTTGGATTTGTTTATAGAAATTAAATTGTGTATGGTTTATCTATATTATTAGTACTAAGAATGGGTATATGACTAAATATCTCAACTAAGATATTAAATGCCGATATTATCGGCGTTATTATCCCGATAATGTCGGTTTTTTGGGGGGCCGATATTTTCGCAACTATCCATGGAGTTATCGTCAATATATCGATATTTTTATCGATAATATCGGGGACGATAATTTCAACATTTTTATGAATGATTTGGGCAATATATGAAACCCAAAAATACATGAATTTTTTTGAAAAGCCTCCCCTATTGCGCATAGAGGGATTCGAACCCCTCCCCTCTATCAACAGCCACATCGCCTTATCCATCTCACTGAGGATGTGTTTGTGATTATATTTTTGGCGTGTAATATTTATAACGTCTTTAAAATGTCTGCAAGCTAATATTTATTATCTAGGATAAATTTCGATATTGAAAAAAACACCAAGGGGATTCGAACCCCTCCCATTTTATTCCTTCAACACCTTAACCACCATATCACTTATGTTTTTGTGAAAATATGCTAAAATATTTATATATATACATGGTTTTGTTTTGAATTCTTTTTGCAAGAAACAAATTTTCACATGAGATGAGAATGACTACTCTTCACAATATACTTACTCTACACATAGAGATGATGAAGATAGTGAAAATTTTGAACCTCATAGGAACACTATGTGGTACTAAGTCACTCATGTATCTTACTGACACTGTGTTGGAAATTGATGATATTGATGTCCTCCGTGCGGAACCTTTTGTTGGTGACCCACCCCCCAGTTTCAAGGCTATGCTGATTGGATCTTCCATCTTTGAGTCTTCTCCAAAGCAACCAGCTGATTTGGTTGATGAGAAATTTGAGATTGATGTTGGCGATTATGAGATTTTGGAGACCCCTAATGGCCCTTCGGTGAGATTTTCTGACAAAATCAAGGAAAAACTGTATCGGCCTTGGAGGAACGCCCTTATTATCAAATTGGTGGGGAAATCTCATACCTTCAACTTTGTCCAAACCCGGCTTAAACAGAGATGGAACCCCAAGGGCCCTATGCAACTTGTGGATCTCGACAATGATTTTTTCATTGTCAGATTTGTGTTGGAACAAGATCTGCAAAAGGTTATTACTGGTGGACCATGGGTGGTGGCTGGTCAGTATGTAGCGATGCAGCGATGGAGGCCAGGCTTTTGTGCTTCAACGGAAAATATTGATCGCCTAACGGTTTGGGTTAGATTGACAGGTATGTACGTGGAATTTTTGAAAGCTGAAACTGTGAAGATTATTGGTGATTTGCTGGGCACAACCTATAAGGTGGATGCTCACACCGTTGGGCAATCCAGGGGCAAATATGCCCGCGTGTGTGTGGAAATAGATACTAGTAAGCCTTTACTTCCGTCTGTGGAAATTGAAGGTAAGATTGTGAGGTTGGAATATGAAAATTTACCTGTAATATGCTTTAAATGTGGTAGAATTGGTCACGGACAAGAAAATTGTGTGGAGAATTCTAAGGCTGGTCAAGGTGATACTAGTATGGGACAAGCTAAGACTTGTAATCCCATTCGGAGGGATAAGGGTCCAGATGTACAGGTCCGGATTGATGGCAAGGAACCTCCTCTTGTTGAAAACTCTGAGGAACCCCCTCCGGGGTTTGGGCCCTGGAATCTAGTCACCAATAGGAGATTTGGTAAGAAAAAGGCTATGAATATAGAGGACAAATCTGGGTCGAAAAATTTGCATGAGCGGCATTCTGGCTCCCGTTTTCAGGTTTTTCAAGAAGAAGAGGTCACTGGTGATCAGGGGATTTTTGTGAAGCTGACGGAAAATAAAAACAAGAAGATTTCTTCAAACGGTAAAAAAGTGGAGTTGCCGCTTAAAGGAAGCTCTCAGCCAGTGTCCAATGGTGTGGTCAAGAAGAAAGTTGGAAGACCAAGGAAAATTCTAACTGATATCTCTAATAGTGTTTTTGGTGGAAAAATTTGTCAGGGGACCAAAGACAAGCCTAGTACCTCCACTATTGTGGGCACTGCTAAGCTTGGCCCCCACGATCCTGTTTCTATGACGCACTCTCTTCTGGAGGTGCATAAGGATATTGTGAAGGCTGTTTTTGATGACACTGACAGAGTCTCTCTTGAAAGTGCTTTTATCCGATTGAAGGATCGTGGTGGAGTTGTGCTGGGACACCAACCTCCAATTACCTTGCAGTCGCTGGAGGGCAGTGGGGTGCAGACTGATGACGGGGAGGATCCCCTAGCTTCTATGGTCCCTCAAAGCCCACTGGAATCCATGGATGAAGGTGATGCATGTGTGACTATGGCCCAGAAGGCGCTGAACTGTGACGAAGCATCACCCTCCATTTCTGTGGAGGAAATGCAAGTGTCTTAGAAGCTTTTTGCTTCAGGTAACCTTTCTCATCCTTTCTTAGTTTTTTATGATGATAAAACTAATGGTTTGGAATGTTAGAGGGGCTGGTGGTAAGGGCTTTTCCGGTACCATCACTCACCTAAAAAGAATGCATAATTTTGATGTCTTGGCGATTATGGAACCAAGGATTAGGGGCAGGAGAGCTGCTAATGTCATTAAAAGGCTGCCCTTCAATCAACATCTGGTTGTGGAGGCTAATGGTTTTTCTGGTGGCATTTGGCTATTGTGGAATGACGACAAGCTACATGTGCAACTCATGGTGTCAATGAGCCAAGCCTGTACTGTTTTAGTCTCTGGGTATGGTGTTCAGAATTGGCTTTTGACTGTTGTTTATGGGAGTCCTTGTTCTAGGATAAGAGAGGCTCTCTGGAATCACCTGGCTGACATTGGGGATAACAACTCTCTACCTTGGCTCATTAGTGGGGATTTCAATGAAACTACTTCGTTGGAAGAATGTAAAGGTGGGAGATCCCAGTTTAAACCTGGGGGGCTCGCTAATTGGATTCATAATTTTGATCTTGTGGATTTAGGGTTCCTTGGCAGCCCCTTTACTTGGACTAATAAAAGGGAGAGTGGTAAAACCATATGGAAGAGACTTGATAGGAGTCTATGCACTCTGAACTGGAGAGTATTGTTTCCTGAGGCTTTTATCAAGCACCTTCCTCGTATTAATTCTGATCATAATCCTATGTTGTTATGCTTGGACAGCCATCATATTCCCCATCCTGAGCTCAAGCCTTTCAGATTTGAGGCCATGTGGTTGCAACATAATGAGTACAATAAGTTCCTTTCTTCGGCTTGGCCTGCTAGAAATTCTTGTATTCTCCATAAAATCCAGGAGTTTACTTCGTCCATTGTGACGTGGAATAAAGAGACCTTTGGCAGTCTTTTCCAGAGGAAGAGAAGAATTATTGCTAGACTTGATGGCATCCAAAGAGCCTTGATCTCTAAATCTAGTTCCTTTTTAGCTCAGCTGGAGAAGGATCTTTCTTCTGAATATAATGCTATTCTTCTTCAAGAGGAGACTTTTTGGCACCAAAAATCCAGGAATCTTTGGCTTCGGGAGGGCGACAGAAATACTAAATTTTTTCATCTTTCTACTATTATTCGCAGAAGGAGGAACAAAATTGAAGGCCTTGAAAATGAAAATGGGGATTGGTCTTATGATAAGTTTGGTATTCATGAAATTGTGGTCAATTATTTTGTGGAGCTGTTTACTGCCAAGAAATTACAGCACTTTGACACCTATCACATAACCTTTCCTATCATTGATCCTAGTAGAATGGTGGCACTGAATAGAGAGGTGATGGATGTGGAAATTAAGGAAAGTCTCTTTGCCATTGGGAAACTAAAGGCTCCAGGGCCTGATGGCCTTCCTGCTGGGTTTTTTCAACATTCTTGGGACTTATGTGGCAATGATATCATTCACTTTGTGAGGAATTGTTTTGAGACCGGTAGAATTCCCGACGGCCTGAATCACACCTTTATCTCTCTCATTCCGAAAGTGGAGAAACCTTTGAGTATGAAACAGTTACGGCCTATTAGCCTTTGCAACACCTTGTATAAAGTTGTCTCTAAGATTCTTGTGGCGAGGCTTCGTCCGTTGATGCCCAATTTGGTTGGACCTACCCAAGTTAGCTTTGTTCCTGGAAGGCAAATAACGGACAATATTATTATCGCTCAGGAAACTTTTCACAAATTCAGGAAGACCAAAGGTAAAAAGGGCTTCATGGCTTGGAAAATTGACTTGGCTAAAGCCTATGATAGGCTTCAATGGAACTTTATCAAGCGGGTGCTTATGGAGATTGGTATTCATGGTAAATTCCTGGACTTAATTATGTCTTGCGTCTGTTCAGTGACCTTCCAGGCTATCATTAATGGGGAAAATACAGTTGGTTTTACCCCCCAAAGTGGCATTAGACAAGGTGACCCGTTGTCCCCTTATTTGTTTGTCCTCTGTATGGAGAAGCTTTCTCATATGATTACCCAAAGTATTGAGGGCCGTACGTGGAAGCCGGTGCCTGTTTCCAAGCAGGGCCCTTTTATCTCCCACCTTTTCTTTGCTGATGACTTGATCCTGTTTGCTGAGGCTTCTCCTAGGCAGGCAAGACTCATGAGAGAGTGCTTGGATGTTTTCTGCAGTATGTCTGGTCATATGGTGAGTTATGAGAAGTCTCAAGTTCTATGCTCTCCTAATGTGAAAAGAAGTGATGCTTTGCTTTTGGCTCAGACTTGTGGTTCCCCGTTGACTCAGGACCTTGGGAAATACCTTGGTGTTCCCTTAATTCATAACCGCATCAATAAAGCCACCTATTGGGAGGTTATTGATAAAGTTAAGAAACGGCTGACAGGTTGGAAAAGTGCTACTCTATCGATGGCTGGAAGGATGACGTTGATTCAGGCGGTTTCTTCATCTATTCCTACATACTCTATGCAAACCTCTAAACTTCCTATGACAGTGTGCCATGAGCTGGACCGTTTGAACAGAAACTTCCTCTGGGGCTCTACTGATAGCAAAAAGAAAGTCCACCTTGTGAGTTGGGAGAAGGTTTCTCGGCCTAAACACCTTGGTGGGCTGGGGCTTAAGAAAGCCATTGTTGTTAATCAATCCCTGCTTGCTAAAGCTGGTTGGAGGATTCTTCAACACCATCATGGCCTTTGGATTGATGTTGTGAATGGGAAATATCTGAAAGGTAAAAAGGTGACTGAGGTTAAAAAAAAGGATTTTATGGATTCTTCCTCTACTTGGAAAGGAAATTTATATGGGACTCAGGCCTTGTCCACGGGTTTGAAGTATAGATTGGGTGATGGGTGCTCTGTTTTGTTTTGGACTGACCCTTGGATTGATACTGAGTCGCTCCAAAGGTATGCCTGCCACCCCCTTACTCTTGATCATTTGCATGAGAAGGTTAGTGATTTCATTACTAATGGTGAATGGAATTTTCCTAAACTTAACATATGGCTCCCTACTGAGATTGTCACCAAGATATCTTGTCTCCATGTTTCAGCCCCTGGTGTGGTTACTGATAAACTTATTTGGGCTGCAAACTCTAATGGTCGTTTCTCTGTGAGCTCTGCTTACTCTGCTCTTATCCAGGATGATTGTGTGGACCATTGGCAATGGGATTTCATTTGGAACCTGACCCTCCCCCCCAAAATTAAAACTTTTCTATGGACTTTGTGCCATGGCAGAATTCTTACTAATGAAGCTCGAAGGAGTAAAGGTCTCTCTCTTGATGCTTGCTGCCATATCTGTAAGTGGCCTTCTGAATCTATTTCCCATCTTCTCAGACAGAAGGTTTGGATTTAACAGAGATTGCATTTGACTAATTAAATCCTGATTTATTCTATCATGCTATTCATCTGGATAACTAAACCAGTTCTTAATGAAAAAAAAACAGAGCCAGGTTGGAGAACACAGCTGAAATTTTGACATCATAGCTATAACAGAAAGCTGCAAATGCCATCTCATGAGGCCAGACCAAATCAATCATAGCAAAAACTGTTAGTGGGCATGTGTTGTTTAGGACCTGTTGTTGTTGGTAGGTGTGTGTGGTGCCCCCACCTACCAATTCAACACAAGAGGCTCCAGTTTCAAACTTTCAACTGCTGTGACAAAAAGTTGAAGGGCTCTCAAGTTGTCCCTGAACAAAAGCAAAGCATGGAAGCAAAATATCAAAACAAGGGATTATTGGTTGGTTGGTGGAAACTAAATACTGATGGCTGCAGGAAAGGTGAGGAAGGGATTATTGGTGCTGGTGGTATTATCAGAAATGCCAATGGGGACTGGGTTGGTGGATTCTCTGCTAATATTGGGAGGGGGTCTGTTTTACAAGCTAAGTTATGGGCCATCCTCTATGGATTGCGGCTTGCTAACCAATCGAATTATTTTCCCCTTATTGTGGAGTCTGATTCCTGTTTGGCGGTGGACCTCGTGAATGCGCCTAGTTGTGACCCTCTTCACCCTTTGTTCACTCTTATCTCTAGTTGTAAAGCTAGCATGACTGGTGGTGTTTGTCGTATTCATCATGTCTTCAGAGAAAGCAATTCAGTTGCTGATATGCTTGCTTCTATTGGGGTCACCAAGCCTTTGGGTCTCCATACTTGGGTTACTGCTCCTGTTGCTGTCAATCAGTTAATCTTCAAGGATATGTGTAGGGTGTGCTTACCCAGACTTATTGTTCCTTAGTGTTTTGTTGGGCCTTGCCCTCCTCTTTACCAAAAAAAAAAAATGTATAAAGTGTAAAATATTGTAGTAATCCATTATATATAAATGATTATGGTGTGTTTAATCTTCTTTCATTAATTACTACATATTTTCTACACTTACAGTGTTTGCCAGCTCGCTATATAATCAACTTAAATCAGTTAAATCCATCATGCAATGCATTTCCTTCCAATTTTTTTGTGATAAACTAATAGATAATTGACTAAATAAACATCCTGCAAAGTTTCAATAAAAATTTCCAAGTTTTTCTTACAATTTCTGTGGTTTTTATTCAATTTTTATCGATATCGATAATATCCCGATATTTCCATCGACATTTCCGTGTTTTTGGACTACCGATATTTCCGATATCATCGATATTTTAGACCTTGATCTCAACAACAACAAAAAAGTGTTGGATGGAAAGTAAAAAATTACAAGTTAATTAAGAAAATATGCATGTACTACCTCGTCACCACTATCACTACCTCTAGTAACCAACAAGCTTTCCATAGCCATCACTCCAATCATGTACACCAATATTACAAATATATATATTTGCAGTAGATTGGAAAGTTGATCAAGTAAACCATGACCCTCTCCTAGACATAAGGTGAAGGGTTAACCCATCTCTTTGCTTGATATGTCCTTTGAAAAGTAGTTCTGCCAACTCAAGGACGGACCCAGGATTTCAAAATGGCGTTGGTTAAATTTACCTTACGTACAAACTGTTGGGACCCAAAACCTAATTTGGAAAAGGTAAGGAAATAGCAATTGGAAATAAAAGGAAGAAAACAAATTTTTCATTTCATGCCTTTCTCAGAAACAACGAGAAGGATATATACAGACTCTCAAATGCCAAATGGCCACAAGCCAGCCAGATGACAACTAATTACCTACAAATAAGGAACACTACTAGCCTTTATTCTTATTGGAAATAGATAGGTGATAAACTAGTGATAGGGTCCTAACAATCCAGCCCCCTAAGAATAAACCTGCTCTCAAGTTTGGAAGGAAGGAAAATGGGTTTCAATGTCCAATGCATCCTCCCATGTAGCATCCTCAGTGGGTAAGCATGCCCATTGTATCAGCCATCAAGTCACATGCTTGTTTTGACGCTTGAAAATGCCTCAATCCAGGATTTTGGCGGGTGTCCAACTGACTGCACCATCAGAAATGGGTGGTAAGGTAGGAACCACGGAAGAGCCAAGTTTCTTTTTAAGCAATGAGACATGGAAGACATTGTGGATTTTGGCAGTGACTAGCAACGCCAGTTTATACGCTATAGTCCCTACACAAGAAGTGATCTAGAAGGTACCGTAATTGCGAAGAGCGAGTTTAGGAGACTGAGAGCCGCGGAGAGTGGCTTGGCGATTCGTTTGGAGCTACAAATACACCCAGTCACCTATATGAAATTCACGCTCAGTCCTGTGTTTATATGCAAAATACTTCATCCTTTCTTGAGCCGTCAACAAGGTCTGGCGAAGTTGGTAAAGTATGGAATCACGCTCTCTCGGTGTTGTATCAACTGCATTCACATCAGAAGTTCCAGGTATGTAAGAAATTATGGAAGGAGGAGATTTTCCATAAACAGCCTCAAACGGAGTCTTCGTTATGGCGGAGTGGTAAGTGGAATTGTACCCCCATTCAGCCACAATGACCTTTTTGTGCTCGGGTACCTCGTGATACTCCAGAAAACGCTCCACCATAGCCAACCACCCCATATCCAATTTCATCAGCTTCATATTGGATTAAGAATGATTAGGAAAGTTTGGTGATATCGTACTCATTGGAACTAAGTACGGATGGATATACGGCGGCGGTTGAACCATGGAGGGTGTGTATGTTGAAAAAAAAAAAGGAAATGGAGGTAGCGTGGTATAGTTGCTTGATGTGGCCATATAGGGCAGACTTGTAATCAGACAAGATCCTCTCTGAAAAGTCAGATTAGAAGGTGCCCCCATGGCCACGGGCGGTAAATTGATCAGAATTGGTGATGAAAAAACCCACATTAGATGTCGATATTCTCTTGGATGGTTGGGAATAGAGGAGTGTGTTTGAGAGAATCGTGTTGGGTCCTTCGCCTACGAAAGTCCCAAAAACCGTTAGACCCAGCGAGGATATCGGACTCTGTTGCGCTGGTGAAACTGAGCTTAGCCTATCCACTCATATGGACGATGGCTGCGGAGCTCGTGTTTGTAAATTACGTAGCTCGTCCATTATCATTTTCTAAAAGGCAACTTGCTGAGCCTATTGCGTGGTCAAAGACAATAGCGTCTCCAAAACTTCTGTCATATTTGTCTGAAGGTCATGGTGGACACTAAATTCTGCACCTCGTGGATTTGGGCTTCCCATAGCTCCTTTTGAACGTCAAGCTCTACCTCCGCTATGGCAACGACCTCTATTGAGGTAGTCGCCTGATGTTTCTTGCCCATAAGACGTAACTTGGCTCTGATACCAAATGTTGGGACCCAAAACCTAATTTGGAAAAGGTAAGGAAATAGCAATTGGGAATAAAAGGAAGAAAACAACTTTTTCATTTCATGCCTTTCTCAGAAACAACAAGAAGGATATTTACAGACTCTCAAATGCCAGATGGCAACAAGCCAGCTAAATGACAACTAATTCCCTACAAATAAGGAACACTGCTAGCCTTTATTCTTAATGGAAATAGATAGGTGATAAACTAGTGATGGGGTCCTAACAAAACTAATTGAAAACTCAACGCTGCGAGTAAATTTCATTGATAACAAAAAAATATATAAGGGGACATAATGAGCCTTACCCCTTAAATAACACTTATATAAGTTGCACCCTTCGAGTCTTCACAGCATTAAAATCACTAATTATTGATTCAATATCTAATTAAAATCCCTAATTGACAATTCATACAAGCAAGCTAGAACACCAAAATCAAAAAATCTAATTGATAAACCTTAATTGTAAATCCCTAATTGATACTTCATAAACCCTAAATAATCCCCAAATTTTCAAAAGAAAATAAGATGAAGAATGGAAGATTACCTTAGTTTGCTTTAATTAAGTCTGAGGACATGCATAATTTTCCTTTTTGTTGAAGAGCAGGAGTTAGCCGCTAGCGGATGGTCTGCTACTACGCAAGAGATAGAGGGAATTCTTTTTTCTTTTTTTGGTAAAGGAGAGAGGGAATGTTTGTGCCTAGTGTAGTGATTTTGGAATAGTTCAGTTAATAATTGTGGGATTTAGTTCTTTTTATTTATTTGTTGGCCAGCTTAGACGTAATGGGATTAGTTAATAATATTTTATTTGGTTGTTCAGCCTAATTCTAGTGGGATTAGTTAATAATATTTTATTTGGATGACCTAGGCTAGAGTATTAATTTAGTCTTAAAACAAAAACAATTTGCCCGGGCTTTAGCCCAGGTTAGTCCCCATTTTAGCATACTTTTTTATTCCCTGATACAAGAAATATTGGAAAGCGGAGAATCGAACCTAGGATTTTGAGTGTAAGTGATAAATGTTCTTTAACACTTGATCTGTATACAAGCCCCTGCGTACCTTTTTTTTTTTCCGAGAATCAAGATTTCATTCAAAAAAACTCAAGAAGAGATACATCTGCAGAAAAAGAAGATAGCAACCATGTAGGTGCTTCCTCAGTCCAAGAAACAAAATCATTAAATAAAAAGTTTTAAAGCAAAGTGGAAAACCTCAAAAGTTTGAGAGGCAAATTTATAATTAAGTCTAACAATATCATATCATTAGAGACACCACCAACGGAAAATAGTGCGTCAACTTAAAATTGGGCCGCACATGAAGAAAGAAGCCCCATGAACATTTGCAACCAAAACTTAGTTACTTTCTTTAAAGCAATATACATAGCTAGATAAAGTAGGGACAAAGAAAAACCATTGGTAAACAGAAAACTTATTATATATACAGTGGAGATGTTGTATTTTCTTTCTTTATTATTTATTATTTTGGTTTTTTGATTTGGCGGGAAATGATCTTGGAGGGAGGAAGCCAGGACGTGGCCATGGAAAGCAGTGTTACTGTGAAATGTGTACAAAGTATTGAGCAAAGAGGGGACATAAAGTCATGCATGGCATGTGCAAAGCAGGTGTCGGTGGAAGCATTTGCAGAGAATTAAGCCCCCTTTTTTTTTCCACAATGCTTTGATTAATTGAGCTCATTTGAAGAAACCAACTTCCTCTTTTTGGTTGGTTGGGTTGGTGTGGTGCACATTTTAAGACTTGCTTGAATCACCATTTTAAAGACATCATCTTCTTCTTCTTCTTCTTCACAACACAAACACAATTATGATTTTTCCAAGTCGACATCAATGCATCATGTGTAAAAGCTGTGCAATCTGGTAGGGTAGGGGTCAAACGTGTTAGCTATGGAGAACACTGGCGGGGCAGGTTAGGGTAGGGTATGGATCTCATTGGATAGGCAAGGCCCCCCTATATGTTTCTTCTTCTCTTCTTGAAATGAATGAGTCTGCATAATGTAACCTACCCACCATAAGCAGGAAAACTTTCTTGTAACGGGGTTTGACATCATCATCAGCCAATAATGCAATGATACATGGAAAAGTTATCCCGTGTGTTATGAAAAAATTATCGCATTGCATGAAAGTCTCTCTCCACCATAAGATACATGAATTTAACAAACTTCATAACCCTAATATAATTCTGTAACATATAAAAGAAAAATAAAAGTTTAGAGTCAAAATTAAATACCGAGTGTAGAAAGAAAAGAAGACTAAACTTTGTCAAAAGAATGTTTTGAAAATTAAGCGAGTAATAAAGAAGGTGAAGATGAATCCAATAGGATTGGACCCATCCCTGTCCTTAACAGTAGATTCGAGTAAACCTAAATCACGAGATTCCCAGTAGTGATTTATTCGTCGGGCTCTGTTTTCTGTCTTGTGTTTGGAAAAAGAATGCAGAAAAAGCAATAACTACTGTATTTATTGAGTACTAATGTTAGGTGCAATTTGAACCCATTCTCCCATTCATTGATGAATGCAATATTTTTTTTATCCCACCACCCCCAAAAGAGAAAACGCGTTCAACCTCTTTAGGTTATTGAGGTTAGCCTGAATGACGATGTTTTTGTTTTTTTATACAAGAGATATTATAAACTACAAGGGGAGAGGGTTACTCAAACACACACTGTCAAATCCTTTTTCATTGGGTTAAACCCCGTTAGAGCCTAAATGACGAGGTTCGGATTCGATTAAGGCAAAAGTTCGATATTCTTCATTGTAACAAAAACATAAAAATAAAGACAAAATAGAAAAAGAATGCATCGGAAAACCTGAGGCCCAAAGTTTGCAGAGCCCACAAAAACAATGTCTTCTACTGCTTGTATTGTATTGTATATTCGTATTGCCAGGAAATCTACGTAACCCAGGCTGGCTGGCTGACCTAGCTAGCTCCAATTCAAATCCCCAGTCAGCTTTGAAGATGCAAAAATGCCCTCCATAAAAAGAATCCATATGCAATCTTACATTACATCCCAACAAGGACAAAAGCATATTTTCTTGGGACTCTAATTCAATTTGAAGCTGAAGCATCACAATGCCCAACACAATTAAAAATCAAGTTAAAGAATTTAAAAAAAAGGTAGGGGTTGGAAAGTAGAGAGCTTCTTAGGAGAAGAGCTTGTATATGTTACGGAAACAACATTGTTTTGTTATCTTCATCTAATCACATTTTGATCTATAAAAATTCTTATAATGCGTGACAAAATATGATTAATTGAGAATAGCAAAACAGACTTCCTCTAATTCTAGCCCAAGTTCAACTTTCGAAGATGAGCAACACGACAACATAATAAGGTGAGTGGTGAGGAGGTATTTGAATGCAATTTCAGAGACTGCGTTTTGTTGTACATGCAATTGTTGACCCCCACTCTCTTACCAATCAAAACAATAGGACATGGCCTTTACTCAACAAAAGTCAACATGAAGCATTCAACATTAAACTTAAAATTGAGCATCCAATTTTCACATTTATTCACAAAATTGAACCAACTTCTCAATTTCTTTTTTCATTATCAGCTCGTTTGATAACCATTTCAATTTTAGTTTTTAATTTTTGCGGTTGTTTCTCGTCCCTCCCATCCTCCCCTCTCATCCTCTCTCTCAATCTCATCCACACTCGCATTTTCCTATATACTCTAGCATAAAAAATGAAAAATGAAAACTAAAAACTAATTGAAATGGTTATCATGCGGCCGTAAACTTACAAACAAATGAGATTTCTTTAAAAAGGTATATATCACAACATCTACATCAAAATAGAATGACACATTCCAACTTGTTTTCTCTTGCATTCCCCAAATCTGCCCACGCAAATTGAATCTCATTCTAAAAATGACAATGGAATAAGAACAAGAGAAACTACAAATGAGTAAACTTGCAAAAAACATAAACAAAACTACCAACCCAATCATAGATTTCCACCCAATATGAATTAGATAAGCCTTTCCTTTTACCCCATTTTTAAACAAGAACATGAAAACTGAAGAATTCCAGATCCCATCACAGTCCACAAACCCTAACACATATCACATAACAACAACAAGCTCCTCATAATTACTTCTTTTGTTTCTAAAATGAGATAAAAATAAAAATAAAAAAAGTAATTCTCATCAAACACCATGCGAGAATACAGAAATAAGATCATCTTACCATAATCTTACTAATCTAACCATCTTCTTTTCATTTTCCTCCGCACAATAATAGTAGAAATGAAAAAAAGAAAAGAGATTATAAAATTTTAAAAGAGAAAAAAAAAAAAATTGAATCATTGATCATCATCTTCATCAAACGAAGATCAACCTCATAATAACAACAAACAATATCAGAGGCATAGAGCCGTACATCTTAGATCCTGACCGTCCCCACCGCCCAACTCCCCCTCCTCATCGAACGGCGGGAAATTGAGATCGAAGGGCAGCAGGGGCTTCCGAAACGACGACGACGCGGCGAAATCCCCGTCGTCCTCCACAACTGAAGACGATGAGTCGCAGTCGCTGTGGCAGTCCTCGGGAACAACCGGCGGGGTCCTCGGCTGTCGTGTACGCCGAGACGACTCGGCGGCAATCGTCGTAGACTGAAGCGGCTGCCGGGGCCCACTGAAAGACTCGACGGTGGAGCTGAGGCTGCTGGACGTGGGCCTCTGCGGATCGACAACCGGGTGGTCCTGAAACCCGTAACCCGACCCGAAAAGCTTCGTCTCAATGGCCTGGTCGGTCGGGTTGTTGTAGAAGGGAGGAGGGTAAGCACATGATATCGGGAAGTTGGTCTTGGCTTTGGGGCCGCGGAGGATGCGAGCAGCGGCGTCGTAGGCTCGAGCGGCGTCTTCGGCCGAGTCGAAGGTGCCGAGCCAGACCCGGGTCTTCTTCCACGGGTCTCGGATCTCGGCCGCGAACCGGCCCCACGGTCTTTTTCGGACCCCCCGATACCGGACCTCGTTGGCGATATTGGGCCTGGATCCGGCGGGTTCTGCCGGCGTCGCTGCTGCGGCTCTGGCGGCGGCTCCTCTGCCCCTCCTCATGGCCAAGAATCGAGGGTTTTTTCAGGGTCTGATGGTCATAGAAAGAATTGGGTCTGGGAGAGATTTGGAAGATGAAAATCGAGAGATGGGTTTTGCAGAGAGATTGAGATTGAGAGAGAGAGAGAGAGAGGATATGGGGAGGTTTTTTTGAGGGATGGGTGGGAGAAGAACTGGATGGCACCAGCACCACCTTCTCTTCTACACAAAAATATATTTAATGATAATGATAAAAATAAAAAATAATTGTTTTTTTTTTATAAAAAATTTTATATATTTTTTTGGGGTTCTGGGTTCTCTGGCTGAGATGAAATTGGCTTTTTGGTAAGCTCTTTTTCCTTCTTTTCCTTCCTTCTTTGTTTCTTCCTTTCTCGATTTCTCTACCTTCTCTTGCCCCCACAAACCGACCCGGACTCAATTGCTTGCTGCTTCCTTTATCATTCTCACTCACACCAATTCTTTTTTCTTTTTTCTTTTTTGGTAAAATGTGAAATTTGTTATCGAAATTACCAAATGGCCCTTGGCTTTTCCACAATGTCTCATTCTGAATGTCCTTTGGGAATATGGAATAATTCATACTTCTTATTTTATTTTATTTTTATTTATTTTCTTTGTTTGTTGGTTTTTAGTCTATTCAAATCACCGATTTGAGTTGGGAATTTGGGTTTTCGGGTGAAATTGAAATGAAGGGATTGAGGGCCAATGAATGAAGGATGTATCATATGGAAAATAGGCAGGCAAGCAATGATTCCATGGATGGAATAATAATTTGTGGTAATTATTTTCTGGTACAAACAAGTTATCATTTCAATTCATTTCAAAGATAGTTTCTTCGTATTTCCTCTATCTTCTTGTGACAAATTCAGATCTCGCATTTCTCTTCACAATGCATTACAAATAATTTCTTTGTATATTTCCTCTATCCTTTTTACTTGCTTTCTCCTCATTTTACCAAAAAAGCATTTGTGTTTACTTGATATTTCGATAATCGATACGGTGTATTCTGCGTGTATTGTAACACGTGTTCAATTTTTAACACATTAGATGTTTAATTTAGAGCATGAGTTGTACATTAATGATTGTTATACATATTATATTACAATGTTCATCTACCTTTTTTATTTGTTTTTTTAGATAAACACCTTTTTTATTTGTTAAACTTGCTTCTATGCAAATAACAATAAAATAAAAAGAGGGTTGGAGCTTCGTTTACATACTAGCTCAATATGAAGCAATGTTTTAATAGTTATGTTAGCTCGGTAAACTATATTTATCGAGCTAACATCTCTTTAAATATGAGTGACATTGTCAACAAAGAATGTTATGAATTCATCATTCTTTTGCTTACCTATATATTTCACGACTCAAATTTTTAGCACACTAAAATATTCCTAAGTCAAATTAACAGTTTAAAAAAAACAAGGACAAAAAGATATCACCACACCACCAACTAATGGAACACGATTTATCATAATTGAAAAATGAAATTCATGATATTCTTAGCAATACTATAGGAGGACAATTAAATGCAAACAACTCATTCTCCATGAGCCAAGTTATGCAGAAGTACCACTACGGCTCAAGTAAATGAAGTTCCTTATTAGTCCTTTTGATTTATATTTGGGCCTTGGCCCACCATTTTGTCGAAAAAGAGTTTTATATTGTCCTGTTTGTTTGGAAGTGCTTCTGAAAGGGCTAAAAACACTTCTGACAGGATTTGGTAGAAAAGTTTAGAAGCGTTTATGGATCATGATTATCTTCTTCAAGAAACACTCACAAGTGTTTTTCTAAGAAGCACTTGGATTTTTTTATATACAATTTCAACATCTTTATCATAAACGCTTTTTCTAGAATCACTTATGAGCTTAAGTGCTTTCTAGAGAAGCCGTCCCAAACGAGTCCTAAATTAGCAATGACAATATTGTATAATATTTGTTTAGGGTACTAACATCTCTATACTAATGAGTCAGTTCCAATAATAGGCAAATGGTCTTCAAATTCTTTATGGTAACATTCATCATGTAAGTCTGACTGTCCTCGTAATTATTAATTATCATAATAAAAATTAACATATAACCACCCATTTCTCTTCACAATACATCACAAATAATTTATTTGAATTTCCTCTATCCTTTTGACTTGGTTTCTCCCCATTTTACCGTAAAACTATTTGTGTATATTTGCTATTTCGATATGTTGACAAAATGTTCATCTACCTTTTTAATTTGCTAAACTTGCTTCTATGCAAATAAAAATAAAATAAAAAGAGGTTGGAGCTTCGGTTACATACTAGCTCAATATAAAGATGGTTTGTAGGCGGAAAACAAAAACACTATTGTATTGGATTCCATGTTAAACTTATGCCATGATATTTCATTGTATTTAAAATAATCACGCCTTAGTAGTCTTCAAGCGAGCATAAACCCCATGAAAATAATCCAATTTGCTTCTTAAGAGCATTTACAATGAGCTCTTTTTTTTGTTAGAAATTACTAAAGCATGAGTGGTCAAGTTTACTGGATTTATATTTCCTCGAGACAATCCATTGTTATGTCCCCTCAGGGACCATTCACAATGAGCTCTATAACCAACCTTTTAGATAAAACTTAAGGATGTATAGTGATGTATTGTAAAAGCACAACTTCAACCATACTTCATATCCACCTCCTATAATAGGTTGATAATTAAGATGCGAACACCATCAAATTGGTGTTTTCAACGCCAACTTGAAACAAATTTTGAAGTATTTACCCTTTTTTCAACAATCTCATGGTGGGGATAAATTGGCCAATTAAAACATTCAAATCTCGAACTTCCACCTCGATTAAAGAATTCAAGTGGCAGTGACCAAAAAAATCTGAAAAGCAAATTGGCGAAAGAGCCCATAGATAAATAACTTATGCAGCAAAAACTAATGGAAGTAGACGCCATGAAAGTTGAGATTGCGGCCAAAGAGTTGAAGATGCTGAGAATTATTCGGCATAATCAAAACCTCAAGTAATTGAATAATGTTGTTAGCCCACCTAAGCACATATAAACTAATAAAATAGAGGATCACCAGAAAACGTTGCACATTTTCCGTTTTTGTTGATTCCAAGTGTCGATTTTTAAAAACAAAATATCTTGAAAGAGTTGGATGGGTTTCAATTCAACTACCTCCATCATAGCTCAAAACGCACCACTTTGTTTTGGGTGCAAATGAAAAAAGAAAAAAAAAAAAAAAGTGAATGGCACTTTACAGCTGTTTGATGCTAATGTTGCATCAAAGTATATGATTATACTGCATGAATTACAATTAGGGTTTTCAAGTTCAACCAACCTTTTTTTGTTTTTTGTTTTGGAAAATACTTCTCTTTATACCAGGTAAGTAGGAACTCATATATTCCTGCTAATATAACAGTGTGACATGTGCGCAAAAGTTTTTCTTTATGTGTTTTTGATAAATTATTTTTGCATATGTGTCAAATTGTGATTCACAGAAAATATGAGTATTTTTTTTATCGGTAAGAACCAAATTTTGTTTTGAAAGGACTTGCTGAATGGCCTTCCAAATATATGCAAATTGCCTGTTGTTTCCCCCAACCACCCGCACAAAGTCTAGGACCCAAAATCAAGAGGTTCCATGCACTAGGATAATTTGAAAGTAAGACTAATTAAAGACTACTTATAACAAATTATTAATGTCCTAATTGCTGTTCCCTTTTTGAAAAAAATTATCCTAATTGCATTTGATTATTCCTTAAGCTAATCATGGTAGAGCGTCATTACTCTTTACTTTGTTAGAATCAATTGTCGTCTTTTTAACAGATGGAATGGAAAATAATAATTATTCTTAAATCACACCAAATTTAAGAAATTAACATTTTGATGGTACTGTTGTTGTTTTAATTTAATAGAACAAAAATACAAGAGTATAAATTTTTTCTCAGTCCACAACCCTAAACGACTTTTTCGTTTTCTCAATCCCAACAAAATCATTCGACCAAAAGGAAAAGTCCTTAGCCCTAACTCTCCAACTTGTTAAAACAACTATTATTAACAAGATGGAGAACGAGTTTTTAGTGGATTATATGTTGTCTACATTTAAAATAAAATAAAAAATTTACTTATTGACTCAGATTATATATCAAGAAAATTCAATTCTCTGAAGGATTTTAGGATATGTACAAACTTGAATAGCTACATTTTTTTTTTAAATACAAGTGATAGTCTAAACTACAAGATGGAGGGGGGTTTCTCACACACAGTACTACCAAGGCGCCATGGGGGTTTTGAACATGAGACCACTTATCTGCAAGTTAAGGTCCCTTTTTAACTGAGTTATACCCCGTCGGGTGAATAGGTATACTTCTAATTTTATTGTTGAACATATTATAATTTTGATAATATGTGTTTTTTGTCACATTTATTATGTATTTATTTCATGTTAAAATTTATTGAAAATTTGCCAATAAAACTATGAACTAGAGTGGTTTATATAATTTAATGTATACTTTTATTTATAGAATGACTATAAAAATGATAAATACAAAAAAAAAAAATCATCATTAGATTTGAAGTTAATAACCTTAACTAAACCTCCTGTTGAAAAATTTCTGGATCAACCCTTGTCTACTTCTTGGATCCCCACGTGGCAAAATATAGAAACCATGGATGCCTCTGTACAAAAAAAGAAAAAAAAAATTATGATAAATAAAAACCATGGTTTAAGCACCAAAAGAAAAAACAACGGCTGCAACCAAGGTGGTTGGTGTGAGTAGTTCGGCATTCTCATTCTTTAAGAGAGGTCAGGGGTTCGATCCTTGCTCTCGTATGGAGTCACCACTTTGGCCAGCACTTTACCCCTTATGGGCTGACCCGGTGTGAGCGGGGATTAGTCTAGGTTGTGATTAAGGCTTAAAGGTGCCACCCATAGTTGGGGCCCATCCAGGACCACCTCGTGGTTCATACCAAAAAAAAAAACAACGGCCGCCTCTATAATATATATATTTTTGGTGCTGCAAACTTGTTGGCTGCCAAGAGAACATGGCCGCTTCTGCTAACAACAGTTGAAGATTATGTAATTTTTCCGTCACATAAATTAAATTATAATTAACCTAATGCCTTATCTATTTGCGCTTATTGATTTAATTTACATTTTAACATAACAATAATAATAATTTTGTTAACCAACCCATTGCATCTGCTGCTAAATTATTCATACTTGAAATTATGAGCTTCTAAGAAAAAAAGAAAATTCATGAGCTTTTGTTTAATTGTCCACTTAAAAGGACGGCATCTCGACAACTGTTGCTATTGCGACATGACGTGGCGTGTCATTAGTGGTCAACTATGAATATGGGCCCACATGTGGGAATTCCTTCCCGCGCATTCCGCTATACCATATAGAATAGTAACTCAGTTGTCGTAGTCGTTGCTTTTTACGTCCCATCCCACGGTTGCCTTGCCCCCCAACAGAATTCAGCCACAGAAATGACAAACGAAACAAAAATATGAGAAAAGAGAAAGAATCCCAACCAGAAAACTCTTCTAATTGTTTATTTGTATATTTGGTTCATTATGTTAACTACTGTTTGATTATTTGATTGGGTTCTTTTTTTAAAGAAATTGTTTTTATATGTTACGGTTTGGATGGAAGGTTTCAAATCTGTGAATTTAGATGATATTATACAATAAAATTGCTTGCTTAGGCAAATTACAATTTATGTGTGCCAAGATTCGGACGATTCATGCATATAGTCATTTATAATCCATTCCAAATGTCCTATATGTTTTCAAAGAATTGTGCAAGATCTTCGGAATCAGCACTAGAATTTTAATTATTTCTACATTACTCACATTTACATAGAAACTAATATGACTGTAGATAACCACAAGGTGTGGTGCGGTTGACAAACTGCCACCTCCAGCTGGCGAGCTACTTGGTGCCTCAATAGCAGGGGTTCGAAACCCGTTGGAATCACTTTGTAGTGAGGGGCAAGCCAAATCTCGAGCGGGGATTAATCTCACCCTTTGGATGTGAGAATACCTCGTGTTATTTACCCAAATAGATAAATTGCCACAAAAAGGGACACGCTAGTGATAATAGTTGTATTTGGTGTCATATATGCTTTACCCTACTCCTTATAAATCAAGGCTAGGTCTCTTAACTTTTCAATGTGGGACAAACACTCTCAACACGCCCCTACACGTGTGGCGAACTTTCAAGTCTAACACGTGGACAATATATATTGGGTGACGTGGGAGCACGTGTGGCCGTTGGGCCCAACACGTGAATCCTTACTCTAATACAGTAAAGGAAATTGAGGTTCCATCCCAAAACCAATTGGCAATAGAGTGAGTAGCACAGCTCCTTATAAGCTTTTGCTAAGTTTCTCAACTTTTCAATATAAGATATTTTACCTTTATATTCTAGCAGTTTCCACTTCAAATTATTCCTACATGCACATACAGAAAAACAAAGTTTCAAATTCAAAGACAATAAAAATAATATAAAAAAACCCACTACTGGAAAAAAAAAAAAAAAAAAAACTGTATAATGAGAAAACTAAAATAATAGGAACTTAATAAAATTGAATAATTAGTTGTGTATTCTTCTCTTTTGCAGAGACAATTAAAGAAAAAAAAATGGTAACTATTAAACCAAAAAAAGAAAGAAAAAGAAAATGTACAAATTACTTCTTTTTTTTCCTTTCTCACACTAATTAAGTGAAACAATAACCTAAGTAGGTTTGAACACTAAGTATCCACTTTGCCGATTCCACGAATGCATAGATTTCGAAAGTTGTGATTGTTAAAATTGTACATAGCCAATTTTTTAAAAATATTTAAGCTATTATACATGAGCGTATGTTAAGAGGCTAGTAATTGATTAGATCAAGACGAAACATCCATCAAAAGGGAAGAGGAGAGCCACTCTGGCTCTTCCTCACCTCATCAAATAAAAGCCGGACAATGTAAAGCAGAACGAGCTATATATAATAGGCTTTAAGGGACAAGCCAATCCTAAGATAATTAGGTATAAAACAAGTCGCCCATATGTCTAGTTGTAAGGATCAATGCTGTTCAAAACTGCAAATCATACTCTGCAACCTAATATATGTTAATCAGAGACCACTGTCTAACAAAGAAAGTTTGATGTCTCCTCCTATTGAACAAGTTACTGTGAAGCAATGGTAACCTTGTTCAGCATATTTTGCTTCAAAAGAATAACAACTAAGACAACCAAAAACAAAAGGAAAAAGAAAGAACAGAAAATGTACTAATTACTTCTTTTATTTTTCTCACTCTTCTTAAGTGAAACAATGCTCTCCCAGTAGGTTTCAACACTACCAACTTTGCCGATTTCACGAACGCGTAGATTCCGAAAGCTGTGATCGTTAAAATTGTACATAACCAACTCTTCTTCAAACACCATCAAATCATGAGACTTTGTCCAGAAACCAGAATGTGACAAGTTCCAATATGGGATGGAGACCGTCATTTTAGTCCAAGATTCGCCCACTCCATATTCCTTCATGACCCAAAACTCATTGTATGTTGGTGTTGCTTTTCCATACTCACCCTCAAAAGTTACACATAACCATTCCCTGAAGACCCCGAGCTTACTACGACGAGTTTGAGAAGAGTTGATTTCACGCGGCAGTGGAATTTCTCGAACCTCCTCCTGATCTTGTGTTAAACTTAAAACGAGGGAGACAATCAACAAAGATGAATGATGATCATCATCTTCTCCGACTCTTGTCCCCAACCAATGAAGATTTCCATTCAGCAGGGTCCCTTTATTTCGACATGGAAAGATGTGGTAGGGAAATACGTACTCATGAATCTGTCGCCAAGAATTAGTTTCCAATGTATACACATTAAACTGAACCCCTCCTTCATCATCATCACGGACATTTGTTCTGTAGACGATACCATTGACGACCTTGTGTTGATGAGTTGAAGAATCAAATCCAAACCCATATACGTCGCAGAAGTAGTAGAGGTCATCAATTAGATATTCTGTTGGTATTTCTGGTAGTTTCTTGGATTGCCTTGTTGCTGGGTTAACCAAATATAACTGCGGGTCATATAAAAACATGCATAACAACAGGCCGTTGCACCAACCCAACATGGAAACCGAAATACCTGATAACTCGCTATAAACATACTGGAGCTCCGTGGCTGTTGTTACTAATAAATTACTACCACCAACCTCCTCATCGAAATCGAAACAGTTACGATTGCGATTATCGTGATCGGATGATCCATCTTCTTCCTTGTTATGATTGAGAAACTCATCATCGTAGTCAAGATGCATAGAGTGGAGGCCATTACCTGCGGCATCAGTAAATATGACTCTTCTTCTTCTTCGGAAGAGTAGATCATCTTTATCCTCCCCAATGCCTTTGTACAAGTGCGATGCGACAAAACTGGGGTTGTCGGAGATTAGGGAACTCCATGACTTTGAGACGCACTTGAAGCGGCATAAGGACTTCACTGGTAGCCTTGTTAGAATCTCCTCTATCATCGTTGATGGAAGCTGGCCGTTAGAGTTTGAGTTTCCGGTCCGCCCCCGCTTTTCCATTTTATGATTTTACTTGCAAACTAGCTAGCCTAGCCAGAAAAAAATTTCTGTGCTTTTTTCTTTCGACCAGAAAAAATATATCTGCTCGTTTTCTTGTACGAAAGCTGATGTGGGTTAACTTGTGTTATATATTAAAGCTCCAGCCTCCTGGAAGTTAACTTATATTAGGGTAAGGAGTCGAATTCGATTCGTGTTTGATTTCGTACTGAACAAGGAATATAAAATCCAAAAGCGTTCAGGACCCCTATAGTAGTTAATAAGGATTCTGATTGAAAATCTTTTCGTGTTTGTTTGTACTTGTTTATGTTCCTCTTATCAAGAAGAAAATCATAGAATCATGTTCATGTTGCAAGTCCTAAATCATTTTGTGTTCTGTTTTGTTGTGTTGTGATCTATTTTCACCTTCTTCTAAGATTACTTTTTATTTTATATATTTCCAACATCGAATGTGATATCCCTGGAATTCATGATTGCCCACATGATTAGGGATAACGTTTATCTTTTTTCTTTTTAATTGATGAAAAGAGAAATTTTATCATTAATTCGCTTCTGTTTGATCACAGATTTAATATAAATTGGTAATTCAATTCCAAACCAAAATAAATAAATGGAGTAAATGAGACTTCATCATAAAGGGGGGTTTTAGTTCATTGATTAAAATAGTTACGTCAACATGGTCTAACTCAATGAAAATGCCCTTCAATTCACTTGCGGATTAGTGGGTTTCCATGATACCTTGATACTGTGTGTGAGAGAAACCTCATCTCCTTGTAGTTTAGACTATCGTTTGTATTAAAAAATAATAATTATACCTGCATTTTCCCTTCATTAATATAATTAATATGAAACACAATTAGTGACTCGTAATTCAAGTGGTTAATATCAGTTATCCTTACAATAAATATAAGAAAAAAATGAAAGTGAATTGGATTGGTTGAAGTTTCTTAAATGTAAGCCACGAACCCTTTTTCTGTCTCAACTCTTTTCTTTTTTCTTAAGGCCACACACAACACACAGTCCTATAGTCGTACGTACACACGTTTCTTCTTTTGTTATTTTCTTGCTTTTGTGGCAAAACAAATCAAAACGCCAAAACTACTGAGGAGTTCACGCAACGCTGTATTTGTGTGTCGTTTTGGGGCCTTTTGCTTTCTCCGATTTATTAGATTAGAGAAAGACGATGTGATGTGATGCACCACCGTGCACGCTACTAAGCACACCCATGGAACAGTCTCACTCAAGTAATGGTCCAAAATCTACTTCAATCAATTTACTATAAATAAATAAATGATTTTGATTTCTTTATGTGTTAAAAACTAGAGGCTTTTGCACCCACCTCTTCTTTCCTTCCTTTCCTTTTTACTCAAGATTGTTAGTATTTTTTGGGATGTGGAAACAGTCGCTATGAAACAATGTCGTCGCTTTATTTTGGCCCACGTACACAAGGAGTTGGCACTAAAGAGGGGACTATGGGTTTAGTAGTGGTCCTATTTCTTAATTTTGTTTTAGTCTAATAATTTTAAAAAACTCTTTATGAGTTTGATGTGATTTGTTTTATATTTAGGCTTTTTAATTATTTTTAGCTTTTGGCTTTCGATATGCATTTGTCGTTTCTATTATTACACGACAAATCTGCATTGCAGGTCTGAGTACATGTGCTTTTGGTTGCTGAATCGAAAATTTAGTCATTATTTGAGTTGTGCGTGATTCTCTCCAGATCAATTCAAATTCAACTTGTTATTATGTTTGGTCACTGGAGAAGTTTTACCCATATTCGACACATAATTGCTTTGTATTTTTTTGTTTATCAATAATATACTATCGTTTATTAATAATAAATAAAACTTTTGCAATTGTTGAGCTCTTGTCATGAATGCTAATTAGTATAATTAATGTAGAGCATTTTATTTAGAATTTTTCAGAGAAGCGTGGGACATGGATTTCAATTGTATTATTCACATTAAAGGATATTCCGGTTTATTTCTGGTTTGTTTATAGAGACTTGTATTTTGTGTTTATTTTTATGTTTTGTACTTATAATGGATGCAATATTAATTTTTCTATTTATATTAATTTTTAAAAATATATTATTTTAATCGCCGTATCGGTGCCATACCCGTATCCTAGTTTTTGGAATTTTGCCGTATTGACATACGCGTACACGTGCAACATAGGTTAAAACCCCATATTTATATTTATATTTATATTTTTTTGGGCTGAACTTATAAGCCCTTAAATACATTTTCGATGCACCAATATCATGAAGTTTGAGATAGTAATGTTTTGCTCTTGTCGTGCTATGTTGGAGGTCTTCAGTTAGAAACTTAATCCTTTCAACTTTTGCTAATTTCAGTTTTGGGCCACTATCTTTTTCGATTTTCAACTATAAAAAAGCCCACCATCCAAATTATTTTTGGCCCAAACCGATAACCCTTAAAACCCCCGCTCCAACCCTAACACTTGGTCTCTAACTAGTGCTCATTCAACCGCCGAAAACAGCCTTAGTTTATCCTAAAAATCTGCAAATGAGCGGGTAGGTGAGAAACAAAAGTTCAAACCAATCGGTTAGCTCGCTCTCTCTCATCAATTTCTCCTTCTATGTCCACAGGCCGAAACTCACAAACGTTTTTACTGAACCAATTCTTGTAAAACGTTTTTGTATAAGCCATACTCAAGGAGGAATCAGCTGATTATGGCTTATACAAAAACCTTTACAAGAATTGGTTCATAAGGATATTTTTCTATACCAGTCTATACCAGAAAGGGTTTTGATCGTTCTGCTCGTCCTTCCTTCGATTTATCCCCTGTCCAAGGTAACATGCTTGATTTATAGTCTTTTTTAGATATAAATTCTTAGTTTGCAGTTAACGAATTGTATTTGTAAAGGGAATTCTTGATGGTTTTGTATTGGATTTTTAATGTGGTTTGTTTGTTCTTGGTAGAAAGAAACATATCGTTGCAGCTTTGGAGATGCATCAACCAAAAATGGAGCTGTAAATTTTAATTTAATTTGCTTTGGGATGTAATATTAAACTTAGTGTTGCCTTGATTGTTTTGTTTATTTTTTAACAAAAAAATGCTTGCTGGATTCAATATGGGAATCGGACCAATTGTGATTTTTAAACCAAACTTTTTTAAAAATTCAGTTGTTCTTGAAGGTTGAAATATCCAAAAAAAATAAAGTCAATTGGGCTTTGGTGTTGGCCCAAACTGGAAGAACGGGAAATCAAATCGGATCTAAGCTGGTCCAGTCTGGTTCGATTTATTAATCAGTTTTTCACCGGACCAAGCCGGACTGTGTGAACAGTTCTAGTTCTGATTTAGATTTTGGATGAAAACTGGGACGAACTGGACCGTGCCACTCCTAACAACACCTAATCCAAACTAACCCTAGTTTAAAATTTAGCATTATTTTAACAAATAAAACGATAAATGACAAGAAGAAGCAATTGGGAAACATGATCTATCTCTCTCTTCCACATAAATATTTTAACCATACGATTATATAGAAGCCAAAAACAGAAAGGCATGGAAGAAGACATTGAGAAATCAATATCAAATTATCAATAGCTAGGGACGTAATTACAGACAAATAAGTCAAACCAACTAATTAATTAGTAGAACAACCACATCTAATAATAATATTAATAATAATAATAATAATAGCTAGGGACGTATTTATTATTATGCATAATAATGAATAATAATAAATACAATGAAAATAGGTCCCATGTTCTCTAAATTCTAAAAGCTAGCACCAAATTCAAAGAATCATTAGGCTAACCCCAACCAAACAAAAACAACCCCATTTTTCTTCCTTCAGTAATCAGTAACCTGTTGGGTACTCGCACGTCCCATACCCTGCAAAACAAACACAGCCGCCCTTTTTAGCATCAACTCATAATCCATAATGATAAAATCAAGAAAATTAAACAAATAAGTCAAGCCGCAATTGTTATCTTTACCGCCCCACTTTTTTTCTTTAATTTAAACTCGACAACGGATTTTAGTCATGTCCGTCGTATTGCTAATTGTAATGACTCTCTTTTTATATATTTTTTAATTGTTCTAATAAAATTCTAGCGCTTCCCAGTAGAAAATGATATTAAATAAAGGAATTTAAAATGAAATAATAGAGTGATAGAGGACGTACTTGGAGGTTGAGCAACAACGTAAGCGGCGCCACCAAAATCGCACGTGCCAGTTCCACGTGCCTTCTTCTGATAGTAACTATTGAAGGCGTACGAAGCGTGCGCCTCAAGCGTATTTGGATTGAAACACGTGGAGCCTTCCTGAATCGAACGGCAATCAGCCCCGCCCTCTCCGCATGCATAATCCAGTGCAGTCTGAAGCTTCTCGTCCCCTGCATTCGCATTCGCCACGCACCACGTGTTCCCACTAGACGGCGCCGTCGTCGGAACCTGGGCCTTGCTCTCGTTGACAGGATTTGTCTGGGCCCCACTCAGGCCCGCGAGAGTAAGGGGTATGTCGTATACCTTCCCTTCATCCGGATAAAACAGCCCGTAATTCCTCTCCGATGTGGGCCCGGGCTTCTGGTTCTCATTAAACAGAGCAAATAAATACACGTTGAGTGGGTCCTGGGGCTTCAACGGGGTCCCACCCCCTGTCAAAACTCTTTTCACCAAGTTTCCGTTATACGCCGCGGCGTTGGCTTTCCCCGCGCCAATCTCGTTCTCGTCGCCGTTGGAAGGCCACCCGGTCTCCGTCACCACCAACTTAACGTCATCGTATCCGAGAGCTGACATGGCAGCGAAAACGGCGTCGAGTTGGGCCTCCATCAAACTATTATAACGCAACCCGTTACCCGAATCCACGTTACCCGAGTTGGTCCGAAACAAGGCGTAGTCTAGAGAGATCTGGTCAGCGTTTGCCTCGTACGCGAAAAACGGGTACGCATTGATCATCAAATACGACGATGTTTTGCTTAAAAAGTCCAGCAAAGGTTTAACCGCGGGTTCGATTAGATCCGGTTTGAAGGATCCGGACGAAGGCGGGTACGAATTCTGGAGCGCGCTGAGGGCAATTGGGGAAGAGAGCTTGATGGAGGAGCTTAGATTGTGCTTGACGAGCGCGGATTGGAGGTTGGTAATGGCGGGGACGAGGAATTTGGTGGTGTTGTTTGGGTCGGCGAAGACTTCGTTGCCGACGGCGATGGCTTCGATTTGGGTCTGCGGGTAGTAGTGGGAGATGTTGGCTTGGACCCATTGGTCGGCGAAGGAGGGGTCGTTGGCGGCGGAGGAGAGGAGCTCGTTGGGGAGAGCGACGACGACGTTTATGCCGGAGTTGGCAAGGGCGGTGAGGACGGCGGCGTCAGTGTCGTAGAGCTTGACTTTGTTGATGCCTTGGGACTTGAAGAGCGCCACTACTTTTTCCGGTGGGGGTAAATTGTTGGCTATTCGGCCGTAGTTGATTCCAATTGTACCCGTTGTGTTGTCTGCAAATAAAAAACAATCAAACCCATCAAATTAAAAATGAAAATGTGTGATTTTAATTTATATATGCAAATGCTAGCTAGTATAAATAAACCAAACCCTTGCATGCTTATGTAATTTCTTAGTTTGCAGTTAACGAATTGTATTTGTAAAGGGAATTCTTGATGGTTTTGTATTGGATTTTTAATGTGGTTTGTTTGTTCTTGGTAGAAAGAAACATATCGTTGCAGCTTTGGAGATGCATCAACCAAAAATGGAGCTGTAAATTTTAATTTAATTTGCTTTGGGATGTAATATTAAACTTAGTGTTGCCTTGATTGTTTTGTTTATTTTTTAACAAAAAAATGCTTGCTGGATTCAATATGGGAATCGGACCAATTGTGATTTTTAAACCAAACTTTTTTAAAAATTCAGTTGTTCTTGAAGGTTGAAATATCCAAAAAAAATAAAGTCAATTGGGCTTTGGTGTTGGCCCAAACTGGAAGAACGGGAAATCAAATCGGATCTAAGCTGGTCCAGTCTGGTTCGATTTATTAATCAGTTTTTCACCGGACCAAGCCGGACTGTGTGAACAGTTCTAGTTCTGATTTAGATTTTGGATGAAAACTGGGACGAACTGGACCGTGCCACTCCTAACAACACCTAATCCAAACTAACCCTAGTTTAAAATTTAGCATTATTTTAACAAATAAAACGATAAATGACAAGAAGAAGCAATTGGGAAACATGATCTATCTCTCTCTTCCACATAAATATTTTAACCATACGATTATATAGAAGCCAAAAACAGAAAGGCATGGAAGAAGACATTGAGAAATCAATATCAAATTATCAATAGCTAGGGACGTAATTACAGACAAATAAGTCAAACCAACTAATTAATTAGTAGAACAACCACATCTAATAATAATGATAATAATAGCTAGGGACGTATTTATTATTATGCATAATAATGAATAATAATAAATACAATGAAAATAGGTCCCATGTTCTCTAAATTCTAAAAGCTAGCACCAAATTCAAAGAATCATTAGGCTAACCCCAACCAAACAAAAACAACCCCATTTTTCTTCCTTCAGTAATCAGTAACCTGTTGGGTACTCGCACGTCCCATACCCTGCAAAACAAACACAGCCGCCCTTTTTAGCATCAACTCATAATCCATAATGATAAAATCAAGAAAATTAAACAAATAAGTCAAGCCGCAATTGTTATCTTTACCGCCCCACTTTTTTTCTTTAATTTAAACTCGACAACGGATTTTAGTCATGTCCGTCGTATTGCTAATTGTAATGACTCTCTTTTTATATATTTTTTAATTGTTCTAATAAAATTCTAGCGCTTCCCAGTAGAAAATGATATTAAATAAAGGAATTTAAAATGAAATAATAGAGTGATAGAGGACGTACTTGGAGGTTGAGCAACAACGTAAGCGGCGCCACCAAAATCGCACGTGCCAGTTCCACGTGCCTTCTTCTGATAGTAACTATTGAAGGCGTACGAAGCGTGCGCCTCAAGCGTATTTGGATTGAAACACGTGGAGCCTTCCTGAATCGAACGGCAATCAGCCCCGCCCTCTCCGCATGCATAATCCAGTGCAGTCTGAAGCTTCTCGTCCCCTGCATTCGCATTCGCCACGCACCACGTGTTCCCACTAGACGGCGCCGTCGTCGGAACCTGGGCCTTGCTCTCGTTGACAGGATTTGTCTGGGCCCCACTCAGGCCCGCGAGAGTAAGGGGTATGTCGTATACCTTCCCTTCATCCGGATAAAACAGCCCGTAATTCCTCTCCGATGTGGGCCCGGGCTTCTGGTTCTCATTAAACAGAGCAAATAAATACACGTTGAGTGGGTCCTGGGGCTTCAACGGGGTCCCACCCCCTGTCAAAACTCTTTTCACCAAGTTTCCGTTATACGCCGCGGCGTTGGCTTTCCCCGCGCCAATCTCGTTCTCGTCGCCGTTGGAAGGCCACCCGGTCTCCGTCACCACCAACTTAACGTCATCGTATCCGAGAGCTGACATGGCAGCGAAAACGGCGTCGAGTTGGGCCTCCATCAAACTATTATAACGCAACCCGTTACCCGAATCCACGTTACCCGAGTTGGTCCGAAACAAGGCGTAGTCTAGAGAGATCTGGTCAGCGTTTGCCTCGTACGCGAAAAACGGGTACGCATTGATCATCAAATACGACGATGTTTTGCTTAAAAAGTCCAGCAAAGGTTTAACCGCGGGTTCGATTAGATCCGGTTTGAAGGATCCGGACGAAGGCGGGTACGAATTCTGGAGCGCGCTGAGGGCAATTGGGGAAGAGAGCTTGATGGAGGAGCTTAGATTGTGCTTGACGAGCGCGGATTGGAGGTTGGTAATGGCGGGGACGAGGAATTTGGTGGTGTTGTTTGGGTCGGCGAAGACTTCGTTGCCGACGGCGATGGCTTCGATTTGGGTCTGCGGGTAGTAGTGGGAGATGTTGGCTTGGACCCATTGGTCGGCGAAGGAGGGGTCGTTGGCGGCGGAGGAGAGGAGCTCGTTGGGGAGAGCGACGACGACGTTTATGCCGGAGTTGGCAAGGGCGGTGAGGACGGCGGCGTCAGTGTCGTAGAGCTTGACTTTGTTGATGCCTTGGGACTTGAAGAGCGCCACTACTTTTTCCGGTGGGGGTAAATTGTTGGCTATTCGGCCGTAGTTGATTCCAATTGTACCCGTTGTGTTGTCTGCAAATAAAAAACAATCAAACCCATCAAATTAAAAATGAAAATGTGTGATTTTAATTTATATATGCAAATGCTAGCTAGTATAAATAAACCAAACCCTTGCATGCTTATGTAATTACCAGCTGCAAAAGTCAAGAGTGAGAAGAGTGGGAGGAGGAGGAGTGAGAGAAAGAACGGGAGCGTGAAGGTGGCCATGCTCATTTGTTTTCTCTGTTTGCTCTGTTTCTGATAGAAGCAGAGCAGAGCAGCGTATGATTGATTGAGAGAGAGAGAGAGAGAGAGAGAGAGAGAGAGAGAGAGAGGTTTCTTTGGAGATGGGTTTGTGTATTTATAGAGTAAATTATGAAGGTGATGATGAGGATTAAGGTTGAGGAGGAGGAGGAGGGAGAGTGGAGGAGGTTAGTGGGAAAAACAGAGGGAGTGTTGAGGGTCGGGGGTGTGTTTGTGGGGCCCACGCGAGTGAAATCTGCCAATAGCAAAAAATGAAAAAATAAAATTGCCATGCGCAACGGGCGGAAAGCCCACATCAGCACGACCGTTTTTTATTTATCATAATGGTGTTGTTTGTTGGTGCTGGTGGAGTTGGGGGTGTTCAGATTTTAAAAAACTCTACTGTGGTTCTCCAACCTCAGCTACATCAGTGGGTCCCCTTTTGTTCTTGAGCGTACACGTGGCATAGATTGAATCAGAGGTGCGGATGAAGTTTACATATGATGGGCTGGTGCTGTAGTTTGGTGGGCGACTTGTCTGTGTCAAGATTTACGTCAGATCCGTTGCTAGTTAGGTACCTTGCATGGGTCCGATTTTTCTTCTGCTCTCTCTTTTTCCACCTTGCATTTCGCAAGCAACAATCATAATGTTTTCGTTGGAAAAAGAACAGCGTTTTCTTCAATCATGACCCAAAATGTGAACGTTGCCTTGTTTTCTTGCTCTTGGTAAAATTTTGAGAAAAAAATAACCAAACCCATTTGATTAATTGCTGCCAAAGTTAATGCGGAAAAGAGAATTACAAGACAAAGCTGCTAGAGCATACAGGCCTCAAGGGATCAAACCCAATTACCATTATTATTTAAAAAACCCATTTAACATTAATAATAATAAATAATGATAATCGATATAATTCCTTGATAAGTATTATTTCAGGTCGGCAATGGGTGCAACTCTCTGTTAATACATTTGATTATATTATCATCACTCAAACTTCTTCATCAACCATATTTAATTTCCGGCGCCGTACGTATAGACTAGTTTATTATTATTTGTCAACATAAGCATGGAAGAAGATTTATTGGCCTTCTTCTAATAAATCTCTGTTGCTGCCGCTTTGCAGAACATCGTTCGCATTGTTTGATCATGGAGCAGCACTTAATACCCAAGTATATATATATACAAAAATTCTTTTATGCGGACATTCGGACGATATTATCGTGCAAACGTTGTGTATTTGATACTACCGTTCCTTGCTTTCCTGCTTGTTTACAATAGCATCCGCAAGATAATAACAGGCAGACATCTATATAAGAGTATATATATGTACACACACGTGTGTGTAGTAACCCTATACAAACTTGTACACTACAACGTCGTTTGGCCATATTGAATGGACACATCAATCCAAACTGTCTTATACAACTATTAATTAACAACATTAATCACGGAGGAGCACTTAATACCCAAGTATATATATACAAAAATTCTTTTATGCGGACATTTGGACGATATTATCGTGTAAACGTTGCGTATTTGATACTACCGTTCCTTGCTTTCCTGCTTGTTTACAATAGCATCCGCAAGATAATAACAGGCAGACATCCATATAAGAGTATATATATATACACACGTGTGTGTGTAGTAACCCTATAGAAACTTGTACACTACAACGTCGTTTGGCCATATTGAATGGACACATCAATCCAAACTGTCTTATACAACTATTAATTAACAACATTAATCATGTCTCAGGAGAGACACATTATTAAAAAATTTATATATAAAGAGAGAGAGGCTAGATGTCACTGTCATAATGATATATAATCATGTCATTTTAACAACACCAATTAGATATACGGCTCTTTCGATAACTTCATGTGTTTTGCAAATATGAGCTTAAGCCAAGTTGGCTAGAGTGGATGTGCTCCCCACTCTCCATCAGAGTTCGAATCCCCCTCCTCATAGTTTAGATTAAATTAAAGTAAAATATCGCTTGTATAAAAAAAACTTCATGTTTTAACACCTCCTTAGAAATATTTTTCTTTACATAACATGAAGTGTTAAATGAGAAATGCTTCTCTCTCTCAATCATGGAAGTATATTTTGAGACGATCAACTATAATGTTAATAAGGATTAGGTGAAAAGCCATAACTTTGGTTGGGTAAATTACAATTAAACAAATCCAATTATGAAAGAATATGCAAATATATTCTAAGGATATGATCATTAATTTGGAAATCCAAATTACTGTGAGAGAGCAGTTAACTTGTCCAATTATAAGCACTTTTTATGTAGTAAGCATGGTTTACTCTCTCCTCCCTCCCTGATCCCGCATGATAGCATGATCAGCTCAGTTGTCTGTTTAGGTATATTAATATATTTATAATGGATAGAGAGTTGAGATATATAAATTATATTGAATCAACAACGTCACTAATTTGAAAAATAAATAATTGATGTGTAATCAGTCTCTCAAAGTCGTCATGTATATAACCTGCCTGTGAATTTTAAAGCATCTTTTGACAATCTCATACTTGTGTTAAGATATACAAAAGCGGCCAATGGAGTCTAGCTGAGTGAAAAATCTTGACTTACAGATAAAAGTTTCATATTCGAACCTTCATGACATTTTTTAATTGTGTATGTGAAATTAAGTATAGTTACTTTTAATTCCAAAGAGGTTAGAAGTAGGTAGTTTAGTTGGGAAGAAATGGGAATTGAATCATGTATATAAATTATATTGAATCAACAACGTCACTAATTTGAAAAAGAAATAATTGATGTGTAATCAGTCTCTCAAAGTCGTCATGTATATAACCTGCGTGTGAATTTTAGAGCATCTTTTGACAATCTCATACTTGTGTTAAGATATACAAAAGCGGCCAATAGGGTCTAGCCGAGTGAAAAATCTTGACTTATAGATAAAAGTTTCATATTCGAACCTTCATGACATTTTTAAATTGTGTATATGAAATTAAGTATAGTTACTTTTAATTCCAAAGAGGTTAGAAGTAGGTAGTTTAGTTGGGAAGAAATGGGAATTGAATCATGCTCAAAGACTTAATTCAGCAGCTGGGGAGACAAAAGGGTAGCTCCATTTTGACTTGTTTTATGAAAGTGTGTCATTTATACATTAACAACTCCTTAAGAACTCAGGAATCAATCAATGAGGCGTTAGATTGGTCCAGACCTTTGGTATGCTTCCAAATAGTCCTAGATCAAGTTCCCGTGATACTCGTGTGTTTGAGTTTTCCTGCCCTCCAATTTCCTAACTTTGGCAACCCAAAAAAACAGAGTTTATATATTAAATTATAATATGCATCGGTTTGTGGTATAAATATGATAATATAGAAAATTGGATTTGTTGATCATGTCGGTATACATAGCATAACATGTTCTTGGGATTAATATTTACATAGCAATATTTTAATTTTGTTTGCGTAGGCAAGTTGTCCACATTTATTAATAACATTTTGTCTGCACTGCAGCAGGAGATTTCCTTGTGGCAATTCTTGCCTTCTCCACTAAGAATATTCAATGGGCAGCAAACTTCTGTTTTCGTTCGCATTTTGGGATGTGGACTTTGATACGAAACAAGAGTTGGATTTGACATGGATTTTCAATGGGAACTGAAGACCAATAGCAATCCATTTCTATATGGCACACCAAAGTGCTTTCGGTTTGTGTAGAAAAATTATACAATCGACAAATTATTAATGATGGCTTTCCTATCTAGACTAGCTCTCAACTAGAGATTTGATATCATGTTAATTACACTAGTTAACGATGGATTATATCAACTAACACTCTGCTTGATCAGTTGGATTTGACATCTTCTAGAAAACAAGCCATGTTATAAAATAACAAGTAAGGGGGGTGGTATTCTTCCCAAACAATTAATAAATGCTTCAAGTAAACCCAAGTTTAAGAATAGGAAGGAAAGCCATGACTGTATCGGAGATGCGTACTCGGCGAAGCATCACTACATCAACGCTTTTGATTGCATAATCCTCTAATTTATGTTAAAACAAAAAGGTATATTTATACGAATGTAACCAGAAGCGGAGTTAGAATTGTGACATTGGGGGACCGAAATGTAAATATAAGTTCGAAAAATACAGCCCAACTGAGTATCGATTAGTTCTCGGCAAAAATTATTCCAATAACCCAAAAGAGAAAATGGGCTTACTCTAATAAGATATTCTAAAATGAGTGTGGCCCAACTGAGTCTGTCAAGCAATTTGCATTCAATTGGCCGAATAAATGAGCAACTAGTCTTTCAACGGTTCAATTGTAGTTCGTCCATTCCCTTCCCTTGTTTAAAAGTTGAAGAGGGTGAGGGGGGTGAGAAAGAGAGGGAAAAGAAAAGCAAATTGAAACCAATTTGGTGAAGGGAGGCTTGAAAATGGGGGTAGGTCGCAGAGTCCCAGTCGGAGCACAGAGAAATATGTTGGGAGTCCCAAATCGGCCCACCCGCATCCTGCTCTTAGTCAAGGACCCGGTCCTTCCCTCTCTCTCTTTCTCTCTCTTAGGGTTTTTATTTCAATGTTTTATTTATCCATATATGTTAGGGTTTAGGGTTTGTCCATTTTGCCCAATTTTTACAACTCATATGTTGTTTTTGTGGTTTTGAATTTGTTTCAAAATTTTCAAAAGCAATGCCTTTCATGGTTTTTCTCTATTCTCTTTGTTTGGGTAAAATATAATTTTATTGATTAAAATATATATATATATCTCGATGTACTTTTCAAACATTAGGGGTCATAAACTGGCATTGAAATTTGGTGGCAATGGATGTTGTAATGTTGCAATTTGTAATTTACTCCCAATGCTGGAAATTTGTTTGCTTGTGTGTAGTGGGAAAATGTGGTAGTGTTCCGGATCAAGAGAAGCGCTCAACTGAAGAAGCTTATGATTGCTTACTGTGATAAGAAGTCGGCGGAGTTGGACAATATGAGATTCGTGCACAATGGTCGTCTTGTTAGACCCAACCTGACCCCAGATGAGGTCCCTTCTCTCTCCATCTCCATATTCATAAATTTGTATACGCGTGTGTGTGCGTGTTTATCTATTTGTGTGATGCAGTTTTCACTTTTAGCCGTTAGAGTTTACAGAATCTGACTGAGTATTTGTTGATGCAGCATGAAATGGAAAGTGGGGATGTAATTGATGTATTTCCGGTCCTATTAGGATGATGAGGAGGAGGAGGAGTCTGATGAAGTGAAGTGGTACTTGTGGTAGCAAAAGAAATGAAGAGTAGATAATGGTGGTTGCAATTGTAAGTGTATGATCTGTTGTTAAGGCTTGAAACCCAATGAAACAGTTGTATGTTTTTGTCATCAATTTTCAAATTGGAATGAAAAATCAATCACCAAATACCAAAATATTATTGGCTGAACATTTGAGTGGAAAAGTCTTATAATTTTGTGTTCAATTTGACATCTATGATTGCATTGACAAAGCAGGCCGTGTGTTCGGAAAAGATTCGACCAAAGCCAAAATATGGATGTGGAGTTGAGCCATCATTGGTAAAGATGCTTCATGAATGAGGCTGTTGATAGCATCATTCATTATGCCTTGAATAGAAGGTGTGAAAGTGGACATTTGATATGATGAAAGAGAAATTAGAGCGAGGGGCTTGAATCTCAAGTGATTAAGAAGATTTATTATCTTCAACTTCATTCACCTTATTGTTGTTTGTATCAAAGTATAGAAAAATTACAAGCCGCAAGGGACTTCAAGTGGTTAAAAGCATTTACTTTTGTACCCAAGGTCCTAGGTTCAATTCCCCCCAATAGCGCTTGTATTAAAAAATAAAAATTTACTAAAGCAAATGGTCATTGACAAGGAGAATTCAATTTGGGAGAAGGGTTTTTGGATTAGAGACTTTTTTATTTATTAAAAGAATTCAAACAATAGCCTAAATTATAAGTCAATTCGAATCTAAGACATCTTGTCTAGAAGTCAAGACCCTTTATAATTGGTTAGACCCCGTTGGGTTTTTTTCGGAGTCAAAATGATTCGAGACCTTTTATTTATGAATAAGTATCACAAATAGAAAATGGGCCTGATCTAAAAGAAATTCAAAAATGGGCCTGGCCCAACTGAGTCTGTCAAGCCAAGAGAGTGAAAAGGAAATAGAAACCAATTCGCGGGAAAAATTAGCAAGATTCTTTGAGGTCGGGGGTGAGAAAGAGAGGGAAACGGAAATAGAAACCAACCAATTCGGTGAAGGCAGGCTTGAAAATGGGGATCGGTCGCAGAGTTCCAGTCGGACCACAGAGAAACATTTTGGGAGTACCAAAACAGCGTCCCTCCCACATTACGCTCTCTGTCCATGACCACCTGGTCCTTCCCGCTCTCTCTTTCTCTCTCTTAGGGTTTAGGGTTTTATTTATTTATTTTAATGTATGTGATTTTGAATGATGAATCTACTAAGAGCATGCTTTGTATTTTGTGTTTTTGCTATTTTTACTCAACTATTGAATATTATCTGTATATGTTAGGGTTTAGGGTCTGTCCATTTTGCCCAATTTTTAGAACTCGCATGTTGATGTTGGGGTTTTTGAATTTGATTCAAAATTTTCACTGTGGGATTTGCCTGTGCTGTTTCTGCCATCTTGGATATCAGTCATTATTTTTAGGGAGTTTCACTAAAATACCCAAAATGGGGGCTGAAATTATAAAAATACCCAACACCCAAAACACTTTATAAACATACCCAAAACTCATCATTACACACACTCAAAACCCATTTATAAACATATCCAAAACCCATCATTACACACATACCCAAAACCTATTTTGGGTATGTTTCTATGTTTAAATAGTGCTTGGTTATTTTTATAAATACATGTCTAGGATTGTGTATTTTTATAAATATCTATTATTTTTATGAGGGGAAAAAAAAGAAAGAAAATTGTTCATAGTTTTTATTTTCTGAATGTTTAAGGTAAGCAAGATGATTGTTAATTGCAAGAGCAAAGCCTTTTATTTTTGGGTACTTTCCAATGCTGGAAATTTGTTTGCTTATGTTTTGTAGGGCGGAAATGATTTAGTGTTCAGGATGAAGAGAAGCACTCAACTGTGGAGGCTTATGATTGCTTACTGTGATCGAAAGTCGGTAGCGTTCAACCGTATGAGATTCGCGTACGACGGTGTTCCTCTTTTATCCAGCCGGACTCCAGATGAGGTCCCCTCCCCACCCTTGACGTCTCTCCCCCTCCATATTCATACATATATGTATATGTGCGAGTTTGTGTAATGCAGGATTTACTTTTGGCCGATGAGTTTTCAGAATCTGACTGAATATTTGTTGCTTGCTGCAGTATGATCTTGAGAGTGGAGATGTAATTGATGTAATTCATGCATTTCCGGTACTAAGAGGAGGAGGAGCGCCGTGAAGTGAAGGGTAGATAGTTGTGGTAGCAAAAAAAAAAAAAAGAAGTCTAGATAATAGTGGTTGCAAGCCATTTGTATTTGGTTCACAGTGTCTGATCTGTTGTTAAGGCTTGAAACCCAATGAAACAATTGTATGTTTTTGTCATGACTTTTCAAATTGGAATGAAAAAAACCAATCAGATTATTTCTGCCAAATACCAAATATTATTGGCTGTACATTTTGAGTGGAAAAATCTTATGATTTTGAGTTAGAAATTGACTTCTTTGATCATATTGACAAAACAAGCTTCGACCAAACCCAAATTTGGATATGGATTTAAGCCATCATTGGTGAAAACAGAAGGTGTGAAAGCTGTCATTTTATACGAAGAAAGAAAACTTACCGCCAAAGACTTGAAATTCAAGTGATTAAGAACATTTATTATCAAATGAAAAAAAATTACAGGCCGACTGACCGTCGGCCTGTGCAGGCTTCCAAAATGGGCCGATCTGGTAAAATAAATCTAAAATGTTGCCCGGCCCAAACGAATCTATGAGGCCATATTTACTGGGCCGAAGAATATACAATACGTCATATTTGGTGCCGTACATTTATTTCCATCCTTGAAAAGGCGTGGGGGGTTGAAGAGAGAGAGAGAGAGAGACAGGCAGACAGACAGACAGAGAAAAAGGAGAGAGAAGCAAATTTGGTTGAATTGAACAGTTGGGAAGTGGTGGTGGTAGGTGTCTAGATTTCTAGGTCTCGTCTCATCAAGACTCTCTCTCGCGCTCGGATCACAGAAAAACACAGAAAAAATGTCAGGCGTCACAAATCAGGAGGAGGACAAGAAGCCCACCGACCAGTCCGCCCACATCAACCTCAAAGTCAAGGGCCAGGTCCTCCCTCTCTCTCTCTCTTAGGGTTTTGGTTTTATTCATTAGAAATTTCGTCCCGATCGTAATTAGATAGAAGTTTGCGATATTGGGTTTTTATATGTATGTATTTTTATTTATGTTTTTGAATTTTCGTGTTTATTCTAACTTGTTTGTACTTTGTCTGTTTCATAATTTTGTTCCATTTTTAAATTGTCTATATGAGTTAGGGTTTGCTATTTTGCCTAATTGTTAGAACTCCTGTGGAGATTTGAAGTTTTGAATTTCTTCTTCAAAATTTTCGCTGTCACTTACGCTGTGTTTTTGTGATGCTCTGTCTGTTTGGGTTTCAATCTGTACTTTCTCAGGGAAAATAAAAAATAAAAAAACTTTTCGTTATACCCCAACCTGATTTTATTTTCTTAATATTGGAGAATAATGGGTTGTTTATGTTGGTGTACTGTGTGCGTAACTTGCTAATTGGTTATGAAAGAGGATTTTTATCTCACCTTTGAGTTGCAAGAGCAATGCCTTTATATATTCTCTTTTCACTTTTCAAATATTTGCAAAGTCACAAGTTGACCATAAAGTTTTTCGGAAAATGGATTCTCTAGTGCTGTTTGTATGTGACTTACTGCTAATGCTGGTAATGGTTTGGTTATGTTATATAGGATGGGAATGAAGTGTTCTTCAGGATCAAGAGAAGTACCCAACTGAAGAAGCTCATGAATGCTTACTGTGATCGACAGTCGGTGGAGTTCAATTCTATTGCTTTCTTGTTTGATGGTCGTCGTCTTAGAGCTGAGCAGACTCCAGATGAGGTTTCTTTCTTTATCTCTCTCTGCCCATATGCCAGGATATGCAGATATATCGATGTATACATCTGAATGCAGATTTTACTTTTGAGTTTTCAAATTCTGACTGTAAATATATATTGTTTTTTCTTCTGCAGTTGGAAATGGAAGACGGGGATGAAATAGATGCAATGCTTCACCAAACTGGAGGTGCTTTTGCCTAGTCAATAAATTTGGATGGCTGTTTTCCTAGTAGGAGCCAAGTATATGTAGACTTTGACTATCTGGAAAACGAAGTCTGAAGTTTTAGTATCTATCAACACTACTAGTCTTGTCTAAGCTTTATTTCTAGATGTTTGTTGTCAATACATGGCAATTGTGTGTGTATGAAGTATGGTTTTATGGTTTCTAAGTATATGAGGTATGGTTTCTTCTTGGTAACTTTCCACGTGGCTTATTCCTTTTGCTTGGCTCTAATCTGCTATGTTCTTGTTGCTCTTCCTTTGACTTATATTTCTTTGGTGTGTCGTGAATTTGATCATGAGGGATTGGATGGGTGCATCTTGAGATGGCTGTGTAACAAATGGTTGGCTGTTAATTGATTCATCAAGATGAAATTGTTCTGTGACTTGTTTTTAGTAGTGTTCTCCTACCTGATTTATCATGTTCACTATTTGTTACCACTTGCATTCCATGATCAAGAGTTTTGCTGATATCGGGGTTGGAGAGGAGAATACATACATTAGGAGAATCTTGAGGATGATCCTTGCGGGCAAGTAGGATTGGTTTAAATGGCCTTGCCTGCCATCGGAGCCAATGTTTAGGTGATAAATCTGCATGTTAGGCATGCAAGAGCATGTATCACATTAAACATTAAGACATTTTGACAAGAAACCTTGACATCGTTGACATTGATCAAGTGCCATTAGCATTTATCAGTTTTTGTCAGGTTAGCTTAGGATCATTTAAATTTGAGTGTTTTAATAGTTATTTTGGTCAAGTTACTGAACAAATTGTTTCACCTATCAAATAACAGTGATAGGACTATTTGCATGATTCTGTACCCTTCGATTGTAGTACGATACTTGGAGCCAACACCTACTTACTGTTATGAGTGTTAAGGGGAAATCTTCTTATATGTTTTCACTAACATTATTATTTTTTTGGCTTTGCTTGTTGCATTAGATTAGAGCCAGTGTTTGGCAGCTGGTTTACCTTTGCCCTCAGCCCCTAGATTAAATCTTTGGCACCTGTGCTTCAGGAATCCATCTGTATTTCCTACACTCCTCTAGTGGTCCGGTTGGATAATTTTTATTCGAGTGTTGTAATTGTATTTTTTAGTTAACTTCCCTTTTCAGTTGTCATCATAGTACTATTCACATGCTTCCTTGTTTTTTGGTTATTATGATTTCTGGGGTCAGCAGCAGCACCAACTTACTAGTAAACTAGTAAGTGAGTTGTTCCTAAGGTGTTTCCATTGATAATTTCTCTCGCTTTGCCCGTATTTGTTGCATTTGCATAGTTGATTTGAGTTTGGCATTAACCTAAAAGAATACTCCACAAACTCCTCCTTTGCAATCCTCTCTAACGCACTTGCCAGTCAACCACCATCCAGGAAATTGAAGGATTGAAAATGCAACATCCAAAGACCCGTTAGGAGAAGTTGACCTAGTGTGGGGAGAAGTTGACCTAGTGTGGACAGGGAACCAAAATGGAGTAAAACCAGTTAGCATTAATAAGATTGGGGTGTGCAAACTTATCCCAAATTCTGCTCAAATTGGGGTAGAGTTCCCACCTGCCTCTTGATATATTGCCATAGAGCCGACGAATCACCTCTCTACAATTTCAAATTGGACATTTCTAAAGTCCTGCTCAATAGCAAAGACGCAAAGCTTCAAGCACCGAAGACACCAAGTCTAGAAAGAGGAGACCAGGCATCATCCATATTTACCTTGATGCATTGGATATGAGGAGGGAGACAATGCTGATTTTGCTGGACATATAGGAATTCAGGGGGCGAGCAGCAACATGTTTGGTTGCTTTAGCTGCAAAAAACTACAAAATTGCCAATGTGTGAAATCAATGACCATCGACGAGGATGTGCGGTACGGCGCGGGCTATATCTGAATGAGTAGAATGGTGCCCCAGAGGCCCGCAACTTCAATCAGCTTCATTAGCTTTATACAAGAATTCTATAGTGAAGGCCTTATATATGGCCTTTAAGTGATGCCTTATCTCTTAATCGTCGGATCAAATTGGTTAGCATGATCTAACGGTTAAGAGATAGAACCTCACCTAAGGGCTATATATAAGGCCCTCACTATAGAATGGAACTTCTTTTGGAATAACTAAAAGGCCAACGAGTCTTGTCTAGTGGAAAAAAAAGGCATTGATTTGTAGACCAGTGGTCTCATGTTCGAATCCCCATGACATCTTGGTAGTGTGTGTGAGAAACCCCATCCTTGTAGTTTAAACTATCGCTTGTATTTTTTTTTAATTTTAAAAAAAGGGCCCTAATATTGACAGACTATTACTTGTCTGTCTATCACTCAAATTCTCCTTCTCCCTTGGGTTACATCGACAAATCCTAAACATGATCTCTAGTGTACATATCGTAAAATGCATAGAGATATAGCGTGGGTGCTTGCAGTACCTCCTTTAAATTTCTTGGTGTTCGTTCAATTAGCTTTGGGTTATGTCTCATGATTGTTCGCCAATTGGTGGTTGTTTTCTTCTAGGTGCTTTGACGGTTGCAATTCTGGTAGAGCACAAATTATTAAAGTAGCGAACAAATTATTAAATTGCTACATATATCAACAGACTTTAATTTGAAGAGTTTAATTTACTACTATTGGACATGCTTATTTTATTAATCTTTACCAAATGTAATAGTTAAAGTGTTACGTTGACCCACCCAATCAAGTGGGTCAACAACTGTAAGTGTATGCATTTTGTGTTTTTCTTTTGGCTTCCCTTGATAATATTGTAATAGGACAATCATTGTAATTTCCCAAGTTCTAGTTTAGATTAAGAAATACTTCTCTAGGTGTTCTTATCTGACTACAATCTGATGGATAATCAATGTGTTTGACAAATGTAATTTCTGCATTGCATCATATTGCATTCACTAAATTTCTTAAGATTATAACTAGTCATCTTTCTTTCGTATGACTAGTCAACTTTTGCATCAGTAGGATTTCCAGATCACTGGTTTCCAACTGAATCCTAACCAACTTTTTGTCATGTTCTGTGAATTTTCTCAGCTTCTATGTGTACTATTCTGACTTAGGAATTTTTGGGTAAAAGCCAAAGAATTCCTCATTTGGCAGCCGTCTTTTTTAGGTGTAAGTTTTTGGAAAGTTTCTTGCTAACTTTCTCTTCTTCTTCCTCAAGAGAAAACTATCACATTTTTCATCTATGAGTTTTTCAAATTGATTTTTTTGAAAACTGCTTTTAAAAATATGAAATCTGCATTTAGCTAGATCAAACACTCTCTCATATATATATCTAGGTCAGATTCAAGATTGATTTCTTCAAGAGTATGGTTTCTTGAAGAAATTGGTCATTTTTCCTTTGAATCAAAATTTTGGTTTCTGTCTGAGTTTGAGCTAGCTAGCTGGTGCCATGGGATGAAAGAGTTGAAAAAGGAGCTGCCATTGCCATGAAGGATTAAGCTGCTAGTTTTGCTAAGTTGGAGAAAAAGATTGCACAAAGGAGGTACAGCTCATCTTCCTAAATAGATTTAGGATTTCTTGAGCTTTGCTTGTGTTTCTTTGTAATAATCTTTTTTGCTTAGTGGATTGCTTGGTCGATTGATGACCCCCAGTTTTTCCCAGTGGTGGGGTTCTAAGTGAACAATTTCTAGTTTGCATCTTTGTGATTTTCTGGGTTTGTGTTCTTGATAGTTGATTAGTCATCGCATGATGTTCATGTATTTATGGGTTTGTATTCTTGCGGTTGACTAGTCATCATTATATGCTGTTTGATGTTTACTTGATTATGATGCCTTCACATACTTTCACCATAGTTGTTGCTAGCACATAGGATGCCTAGATTGACAGGTCTTTCTGAGTGCCTAGGTTGTCACTAGTAATCTTCTAGGCTTATAGGTACAGATTGGTATGCTCTGTGTGTGTTCTTGGTTATGGTTATTCATGACTAGCAGTTGACTAGTCATAAGTATATTTGGTCAAGTTCTAAAGTGTGTGATAGTGTTTTGTTTGAGTATCGTGTAATTTTACCTCTCGTCACCTAAGTACCAATTTCAACAACCCTCTTAAAAATGTTGATGAACATGATGAGTTAGCATAACTCCCACCTTAATTAAATTTGTTGGATTCGACGGCTTTCAAATTTTGAATGCCCAACCAACATGTTTATAAATCAGCAGTGCTATCAGATACTATTCTATACGAAGAAACCCATGCAACTAATTAGTTGCAAAGGTTGATCCGACGACGGGTTGTCTATTCTTTCCAAGTTGTCAAATCAACCTTGTTTTTCATGCTCAACATAATTACAATTAATTAGTCCAGATGATATTCACTGATATTGGTCAAAGCCTTAATTAGATCAATCTCATTTCAAGGAGAGCACTTTATCTAGCCAATTTCAAACCCATAATGACGAGTAAAAAGCACCCAATTTTTTCACACTAAAAATTACTAATAAGAATGAGTAGAATATGTATATAGCAAAAATCGTGTAAATATAAAAATAAAAAAAAAACAAAAAAAAACCAGGCATATAATGGACGACACGATTGTGAATCATTAATGAATGTGCAATACACATGTTCCAATATATGATTCAGAATCGTCTATGAGTGTGTGGTCAAATGTGATGCGCCCAATTAGAAAATTCTAGCGTGTTAGTATCCCTTTTAAATTAAAATTTATGTCATTAGTATTCTTATTGCCCAGATATTCTCCGTATCCAATTTTTTTGAACTCTAAAAATATGAAATTATGTACCCTTTTTGGGGCTACAAGAAGAATTATTTGTTCTAACAAAATCTCATGAGGTTATTCGTGTAATTTCCGAAACCTTAGGGGATTTTGTAAAAAAATAAAAAATCTGAGAAGGTATTAGTTTAAATAACTCGTACAAGAATTGGGGAAATAATTATATCAATCTTTTCCTATAACGTGGCATTCATACTCGCGAAAGTCAAAATACAGAGCAAAAGACTCCTGGGATTGGCCAATCAAATGGGCGCCCCCAATGAAGCTCACGTGGTCTTGACCTCACACAAATCACACCAGGAATATAAATAGATAGAGGCCCCTGGTGGGAGGAAGAAAAGAGAGAAGAAACCAAAAAATCGTAATAATATTATGGAGGACAATAAGAAGCAAGGTATTGTCCTCCAACAATGGTGTGCTCTACTCTCCATCTTTGCTGTCATTTCCTCATCTCAGTCCTTCGACTATGGCGACGCCCTCTCCAAGAGCCTCCTCTACTTTGAGTCCCAGCGTTCTGGGCGCCTACCCTACAACCAAAGGGTCACTTGGCGTCACCATTCTGGCCTTACCGATGGCCTTGAACAAGGGGTCAGTCCATTTTTGCTTTACAAATCTTCAATTTAATGAACCGGACCGTGCCCACTCCTATGATAAATGTGCTTTTTGTGTTTAATGCTGTGCCGTTTTGTTTGGTCTTCATGTGTATTTTCAGGCGGACTTGGTGGGAGGGTACTACGATGCTGGTGACAATGTGAAATTTGGTCTGCCAATGGCATTTACCATAACAATGCTGTCTTGGGGTGTGATTGAATACGGCAGAGAAATGGAGGATGCTGGAGAGTATAAGCATGCTTTGGAAGCCATCAAATGGGGGACTGATTATTTCATCAAGGCCCATACTCACCCAAATGTTTTGTGGGGTGAGGTAATAATTCAATAATAATGTCAAATGAATTTGTACTTGAATGAATTTCTACGTACCTTTATATATATTCGTAATTTTGTAACATAATATATCATACTGTTAAAAAGAGTTGAGTCGGTTCGATTGATTTATTATGAGTTTGTGATTTTAGGTGGGTGATGGATTTACGGATCACTACTGTTGGCAAAGGCCGGAGGACATGACCACGTCTCGTCAAGCCTACAAGGTCGATGAGAACAACCCCGGATCAGATATTGCCGGCGAGACAGCGGCGGCAATGGCGGCAGCTGCCATTGTGTTTAGGAAAACCAACCCACATTACTCTGGCCTACTCTTGCACCATGCACAACAGGTATGATATCTATAGTTAATTAATGTGATGTTGTCATACATAGAAATATAAAAGGTTGATATACAAATATGCAAAGTGGGTGTACTGGTTACCAAAATGTAATGGTTTTTGGACCTTTGGTCAATATGCACTCTCAGATATTTTACTATAAGGTCCTATATTATGAAATTCATATAATAATTAATTTGGGATTTGGATTTGTTGGCAGTTGTTTGAGTTTGGTGACAAGTATAGAGGGAAGTATGATGAGAGCATTGAAGTGGTCAAGGGGCACTACACATCTTGGAGTGGGTACATGGATGAGTTGCTGTGGGCAGCTTTGTGGTTGTACAAGGCCACAAACAATGAAGATTATTTGAAGTATGCTTTGAACAATGCTCAGGCTTTTGGAGGCACCACTTGGGCCATCAATGAGTTTAGCTGGGATGTTAAGTATGCTGGTGTTCAGATCATTGCTTCAATGGTACATAAACTCAATCTTTACCACTTTTCCACTTCTATTTTTATCCTCGTTCTTTTTTATAATACAAACGATAGTCTAAACTATAAGGGGGATGAAGGGTTCCCAACGCACCTGAGACAGCTAGTCAAGCCCTTTTCCGATTAGAATTAGCTCCACTGTCTGCTCACAAGTCTATATATAATAGGAATGTGGCTTACCATGTGATCACTAAACAAATATATAATTAATTGGGGGTTAATATATAATAGGGGATGTGACTTACCATGTGATGACTGAACAAATATAGAATTATTTGGTTTTAATTCCTTAACTCTCATATACGTTTTCTTTTTCAGTTGCTAAAGGAGGAGAAGCAGAAGCAACACATGCACATACTGGAACAGTACCGTTCAAAAGCAGAGTTTTACATTTGTGCTTGCCTTGACAAAAACAATGTCACTAATGTGCAACGCACCCCAGGAGGCTTACTGTACATCCGCCAGTGGAACAACATGCAGTACGTTTCCAACGCAGCGTTTCTACTCACAACATACTCTGATTATCTCCAAGCTACTCATCAGAATCTCACTTGTGATAAAGGGCAGGTGGGCCCACAAGAACTCCTATCTTTTGCCAAATCACAGGTTGATTACATTTTGGGGTCTAATCCAACGGCCATGAGCTACTTGGTGGGTTATGGTCCAAAATACCCCCAAAGGCTGCACCACAGAGGAGCATCTAT
>NW_018921446.1:128277-143235 GCF_002207925.1 Prunus avium
AAAAAAAAAATCTACATGATAATTGAAGAGCTAGCGTCAAGTCAATGGTGGGGATGTACGCACGTGACAAGCAATGTCTGCACATAGGAACATAGATATTATTGGGACAATTAGAATATTCTTGCTGAAGAAAATATATATATAGTGCCATGCATGTAGTTGAGGGATTTAGTGTCATCATTTGAGGAATGAGGTGCTTAGTCGTTGGATCTATTTCAATGAAATCATGTGCTTGAGATTGATTTAAGTGTTTAAACTTGTTTGTGTCTAATGACTTTCCAAAAACCCACATGTACGTACGCTTTACTGCGTAGCAAGGCTGCTGTAACTCGTCCATGTGTTATAATATGGATGGGCGATATGGTTAATATTTCCTCCCACTTTTATGATATAATATCAAGGCTTATTTACTGTAGTACCCCCTGAAACTTCAGTCAAATCTCACTTTACCCCTTCAAAGTTAAAGTGGCTCACTTAATCTCCTTGACCGTGGTTTTGTGTTCCACTTTACCCCCACCATTAACGACATCCAAAAGATTGTCAAAATTGATGACATGGTAAGAGTATTTAAGTAATTTTATATATGTGGCTTATTTACCCATCAGTCTGAGTGGATGATATGGCAAAATAGAGCCCACAACATAATAAAATATTCTTAGTCTATTAAAATTATTAAAAGAAATATCCTAAGCTTAATTTAAAAAAATTTAGCAGCAACCATCTTCTCCACATCGCCACCACCATCCCTCCCAACCCAGCTTGCTTTACTCCAGGTTGGTGGGTTGTGGCTAGGGCATTGGGTTGTTGGGTTTGGTGACACAGAGAGAGAGAAGAAAGACACGCAGGGGCAAAGAAGGTCGGGTTGAGGGACACACAGGGGCAGAGAGGAGCGGGGGGTTGTGGCTGGCTGCGTTGAGTTTGTTATTTTCTCATATGGGTTCGTCTTATATCTTCAAGGGCTGATAGAAAATGTTGGATCTTGAACAAAGAAGACCTGAATGATAAAAAGGGCAAGAGAAACAAGCAGCTAGGGTATACTTCTTTGACTTCGCATCTCTATCCTTCTTGGCCAATGAGATCCACCAAATCCAAAGGATGCTTCTTTGACTTTGCATCTTTGTCCTTAATTTCTATTCACAATTTGCAAATTGAGTTTTCATCTTTTACTTGTTTTGTTTCTCTCTATGATATTCATAACTACACATATGGAGATTTAATTAATTTTATGTAGAAATCTGATAACTTTGTTTTGTAATCAGAGGGAGAGGGAGAGACAGAGAGGCGCAAGTGGAGTGGTGGGGGATCTGGGTGGGAGGGGTTGGGGTTGCTGGAGGGATAGTGGTTGATGGGTAGGGTTTTTTAATTTTGCAAATTTCTTTTAAATTTATTATGTAATATTATTGGATTTTTTAACTTTCAAAGTAAAGAATTTTTATTAATTTCTATTTGGGAAGCATGTGGGGCCCACTTTTCTATGTAGGATGCTGATTATGCTCAATAATTGGTTAACGTGTGTGATTTTATCATAAAGACCCTACCATGTTAGCATTTTTGCTGGTTTTTTGGATGTTGTTACTGGTGGGGGGTAAAGTGGAACATAAAACCACAGTCAAGGAGGTTAAGTGGGCCACTTTAACTTTGAGAGGGTAAAATGAGATTTGACCGAAGTTTCAGGGAGTACTACAGTAAATAACCATGTGACATACTGTCATACTACGTACACTATAATTACTCGCACTTAAAGCATCCACAATGGGGTCCCTAAACCACCTCCTTAGACAAATTTTAGGGATGAATTGGAAAAATACAACTCCAACTATGCTCCTTATTCACCTCCTAAAATAAAGAGACCTATAGGAACTCCTAAATCTGAGGAGAGAGAAAGGACTCCTAGTGGCTCCTTAATTTAGGGCTTGTTTGGGACTGCTTCTCTAGGAAGCACTTCTACTTATAAGTGCTTTTACCAAAAGCGCTTTTATTATAAAGACGTTGAAATTTTCATAAGAAATCGAAGTGCTTCTTGGAAAAGCACTTGGGAGTGCTTTCTGAAGAAGCACATGGCAGATGCTTCTCCAGAAAGCGCTTCTATGGCTCAAAAGCGCTTCTAAACTTCTCTACCAAACGCTGTCATAAGCGCTTTTGGTTGTTAGAAAGCGCTTTTAATTGTTCCAGAAGCACTCCCAAACGGGCCCTTAATGTTGTTTCGTTTTATGCATAGTTTAAACTTTTAATTAATACAAACTATTTTTTTTTTTTTATAGAGATGATAACCAATCATATTGAATTAAAAAATAACTATAGTATTTATGACTTCCTAACTTAGGGAGTATGATTGGAGTTCAAATTTTATAGAGTTCCTAAAATAACTTTTGTGTGTTTTTAGCAGTGTCTAAAAAATCGACATTATCGCCGAAATATCGGCGATAATATCCTTTTTTTTTGGAAGCCGATAATTTGGGAACAAACCAAGCATTTTTTGTCCAAATATCGAAATTGTCGCCGAAAATATCGCTGACATATTGATCCCGATATTATCAAGCAACGTCAACACAAAACGGTTATAATATTTCGATATTCTCGCGATGGTTGAGAGAGCTCTCGGAGCACAGAGTCAGAGTTGGCGTCGTTGGGGCTTTGGAGGAGAAAGCAAATCTGGCTCGCGGTGGTCGGCGAAAACTTCAGCATCGCGTAGACGGAGAAGGATTTGGGAGGGGTGCTAGGGTTTGCTCAGATGGAAATTGCGAAGCAGAGGGTGCAGGGGAGCGAGATTTTGGAGAAAAACAGGGGTACTTTAGGGATTTCGAGAATCGTCGACAGAAGCGAAAGGTTGAGAGACTTGGTTGGTGGCGTCCGATCTGAATTTGGAGTGTGTATTATTGGCCGCGAGAGAGAGGGAAAGGGAGAGAGAAAGAAAGAGGGAAAGAGAGAGAGAGAGAAGAAAAAGCTGGAAGAGAGAGAGGGAAAGGGAGAGAGAAGAAAAAGAAAGGTTCGGTGGGGTTGAGACTTGGCTTTTGGGTTTTTTTTTTGTTTTTTTAATGAATTTAAAATAATAAAATATTTGAGGTTAGCTAAAATAGAGAGCGTTGCTGGAGGAACCAACTTTTAAGTGGTTAGCTATTTTAGCTTTCTAGCTATTTTGGCTAGAATTGAGGTAAAATTTGGAGAGTCTCCTGGAGATGCTCTTATAGTGGTAATGGTCTTTCCGCTGGAAACTTAACTCAGTTACCTCCGGGTTCTTTTTTATCAACTAATGTTTACGTTCTAGTGGAGCCACGTGAGTTGGAAAAACAATTGAGGGAAATAAAGGTCTCGATAAATCTAGGAATGGGCATTTGTGGCGGTAATTAATTATTTATTCGATAATTTCAACATTTATCATGTAGTATTTATAACATCTCGATAAATCTAGGTATGGGCATTTGTGGTGGTAATTAATTATTTATTCGATAATTTCAAACATTTATCATGTAGTATTTATAACATCTTTAAAAATGTCTGCAATCTAGGATAAATTTCTATATTAAAAAACATCAAGGGGATTCGAACCCCTACCATTTTACTCTTTCAACACCTTAACCACCATATCACTTATGTCTTTGTGAAAATATGCTAAACTATTTATATATATATACATGGTTTTGTTTTGAATTATTTTTGCAAGAAACAAATTTTCACATTACCATTCTTTTTCAAGTTTCTACTTTTGATGCAATGTATAAAGTGTAAAATATTGTAGTAATTCATTATATATAAATGATTATGGTGTGTTTAATCTTCTTTCATTAATTACTACATATTTTCTACACTCACAGTGTTTGCCAGCTCGCTATATAATCAACTTAAATAAGTTAAATCCATCATGTAATGTATTTCCTTCCAATTTTTTGTGATAAACTAATAGATAATTGACTAAAGGGTGCACTGAGGGCTTTGTGCGAACCTTAAACTGGGACCTCACATAAGCTAACACAAACTTACACCATTGCGTAATGCCATACAATAAATGTTTTTTTTTCCTTAAAATAAAAATCATCATCAATTAGCATACAAATTACAAATTAAAGCATCTTTGATTATAATATAACCAATCAACATGATAATGAAGTAAGTCATTTAGTATATATAAATTGAAATTTAGATACATACTTGAATTTGAATTCAGATTTAAATCTGACTATTTGATTTTGAGTGACATTTATAATTTTTTTTGGTCGATTTTTTGTGTTGAAATCCGTGAAATTGAAAAAAATATATATATCAAAGGATTAAAAAAGAGAGCCAAAGAGAGATGATTATTACTTACAGAAAATAACGTGTTTGCCTTTTCTATTATTATGATTATTAATTGTTGTTACCCAAAAAACCAAAAGGGAACTAAAACTATGATCTAGAGTCCCGGCAGGGACAACCACCCACCAACGGCCTAAAAACTGACCAGGCACAAACTCTCTCCCTCTTATTATTTTTCTCTACAAAATCTTAAGCTTTGGTGACCAAAAAGATTGCTAAAAGGTCGACTAGTAGGAGAAGAACTGAGTACCGGATATAAAATAAAATACTAAAGCTAATAAAAATTCACATATCATCTGCTACGCAATTGGGTATATCTTTTTAGGCATAGCCAACCTATAAACATAAATTTGAAAAAGGATCAAATCTAAATCAGTCAACATAATTTTCTGGCAAAATATTTTCCACAAGGAGATATATTTCCATTCAAAACATTCATATACAACAAGTTGAAGAAAAAAAAGTACATAAACCATTTAAAATTATTAAGAAGGTTTATATTAACACTCCTCAACCAAGTTGAAGTTGAGTTCTTGGATATATAATTTACACAATCTGGCTTCCCTTTGCTCTTAATCTTTATGATATCCAGATTTTCTTTTATTGCTCAGAAAATCAAAACGAAGTATTAATTAGGCAATCAAAATTATTCAGTCATCATGTGGCCTCCTTCTGTAATCAGCACCAGGTTCATGTTGCTTGTACCTGTTCTTCACAGAGTCAACGCTAGAGTCACCCAAGGTAGTTTCCTCTGTCACATCACATGCCTTGTCAACAGTTTGACTGGCTACACCTTGCTCTGCCTTCTTCAGCTTCTCCTCAGCAACTCTTTTGAACTCCTCAGCTGTTGAAGGTGCTCTCTCTTCTATATTAATGCGGCTGCTGTGCTCTCCCTTGCTAACTTGACTGCTATGGTACCTCTGAATTAAAGTTCCACATAACAAACGTAGATTAAGCCAGTTGGTCAGGATAATGAGTCCATCCTTGCACCAAGTTGGAGTCCCCTCCCGTAAATTAGATTAATTTAGAATAGTTTATCACTTGTATAAAAAAAATCCGCGTGTTACAGCAATTAAGCCCCAATTGATTCACTCAATCATATTAGAAATCAATGTTATATATCCTATTTTGACTTGAAGGGTACCTTAATTAGTTACAGATTAAGGGTATGATCATGAACATGATTATGATGTAAATTAATTGGTGATTTGAAACTAACCTGGTTGTGGCATGCTGTTAAGGACCTCAAAAGTGAGGAGGACCTTGATGAGAAGGTGCGCAGAGGAAAAATATGGCCTCTCATGGTTGAACACCAGCTAGCACAGCTTGATGTGTTGATCGATCTCAGATTGCAATAAGACACAGACAAAGAAGGAAGTTTCCAAGACATATGGATGATGAAGAAGAGCAGAAGAAATGACAATGCTGAGATGTTGGCGTACACGTGTCTCCTGCTACACAAACGTGGTACTGTGTGGATTTGCCATTTCATTCTGAGCATGGCTTCTGTGTGTACATCTTTTCTTTCTTGGAATGTGTACTATTTTGGTGGTATATATCCATCTTCTGGAAAGTGATCAGATCATTAACAACAGTTGGTCTGAAATTTTAAAAAAAAAAAACATATCCCATGTTTTATATATCTTTATCATTTATTCGCGTGACTCATCATGTAATAAGATAGAGGAAATTGTATGAAACATATTGCATGGAAGTTTTATCATCAAATACAACGGTTAACAATCAATCCCTAATTTTGTACAAACTTGTATTGCGGCCAAGTTTATCCAGTAAAAGTATTAACTTCCCAAAAAAAGGAACAAAAGTTGCACCACATTGATATACGTAAAATCCAACTTCTAGCAAATTCAAACAAGTAGGGAACAATTTTACTTTATTTGTTGCTTTCTTGATTTCCAATTGTATTTGCTTGATAAGATTTCTTATTTGTCCTCAATTTCCAAAATCGTTTCTGTGATCCTTCAACTTCAATTTCGTTAAGATAACTGGTCATGCCATCAATTTTGTTAACTTTTTCTGTTAAATGTAGAGGCAAAATGGTATTTTTGTATTATTTTTAATTTCTACCTTCTAAATATTCATTTCACCCAAAATAAATAAATAAATAAATAAAAACTAAAACACCTTCTTCCTATCCTAAGTGCCGGTTTGGCATTGCGCATTTGGGATGACAAGTGATTATTTAAAAATTTTGGGAAGCCCAGCCCGTTTGGTAAACCATGAGAAAATCACTTATTGTTAAAAATTGCTGTAAGAGAAAGCTATAAGGGAAAGCAGCTAATGAGGTGCTTTCATTTTTTGATTATGCAGGAATCAATTTCAAAGAGGCACTGAGTTTAATGATTTTGCGGGAATCATTTTCTAATTATGTGGGAAATAATACAAACAACACTTTTAACAAAAAGTTTACCAAACGCCAACTGCTTTCTCTCACAGCAAATCTGATAGCGATTATTTTCACAGCATAGCAATGATAAACTGGCCCTAAGTCAAACATGGCCGAGGGGTTATGGCTATTGTGGCAAGGATAAGAAGAAGGTTTTTTAGTTTTTAGTTTATTTATTGGGTGAAAGGAATATTCAAAAGGTGGAAATTAAAAATAATACAAAAATACAATTTTGCCCCTATATTTAACGTAAAAGATAACAAAATTGACAGCATGACCATTTGTCCTAATGAAATTAAAGTTGAAGGACCACAAGAACAATTTTGGAAATTGAGGGACCAAAATGCGAATCAGGTTAAAGTTCAAGGACATTTTAGACATAAAAACCCTTCACCACAATAATGCTAGCCATACCACATTTTTAAACCACCTTGTGTGGCAATTGAGGTGACTATACCACATTAGTTAATGTAAATCATTCATATCTTAATCGCATGTCTGATAAATCATCGTCTTAAAAGGGGAAGTTATATATATATATATAAAGCAAAAAGCAGAGAATGGTGAAACATTCAAAATACCAAGTAAATGCCCTTGGTTAAATCAAACATTAAGAATTGAAATTATTAATTAAATGAGGATAATATGGTAAATTCACATTTTCATATTAAAAAAATAAAAATAAAAACAAAATCAGATAATAAGTCTTACTTTTATGGAACATAACTATCCATATTATATTTTCTTAATTCTAAAAATAAAATAAAAAAAGAAAAAAGAAAACCAATTGGCACACGTGTGCCAAGGGGCTAGTGACTAAGAGATAGAATGGATCTCCTTGAATTCATTCGAACACGAGCCGTCTTCTAGCCCTCTCTCTCGCTCAGACATAACCGGCGACCTCTCTCTCTCTCTCTCTCTCTCTCTCTCTCATAGCACCATCGTCATCTCGTCCCTGACCTTGGAGATTCCAAAATGGCTTATTTTTTTCCTAGGCGCTACCGCCTACCTAGACTGCCTAGACCGCCTAGTGCTTGCCTAGGGATCGCCTAGACCGCCTAGTGCCCGCCTAGGGACCGCCTAGACTGCCTAGTGCCCGCCTAGGGACCGCCTAGCAATTGCCTTGCCGCCGCCTAGTGACCGCCTAGCAACCGCCTAGCCCCCGCATAGGCCATTAACAATATGAGTGAGTGTGTTCAAAGATTTAACTTGTAAAGAAGATTTCCGAACAACAACAGATAACCTAGAGAAGTTTCGACACAGACTTATCCTCTAGGGAACCACCCATTGCCTTCCCTATTCCACCCTTTGGTTTTGGGTTTTAGTATCGCAACTTTGATTAAGAACGTCAATATACGGAGATGAATCGAAGTGCTGTTTCAGTTTTTCAGTTTCTCTGTTTCTCTTACTCTCTGTTTTCTATGTTTCTCCGCCTCCAGCACAGTCGGATCGCCACACTCACATGTAGATCTGCGATTTGCAGATCTCCATGATCACTGTGTGGTGGCTCCCGTGGGAATTGTCTTTGATGGAAAATTGAGGAGATTCTGTCTGCGACCACTCTATCATGTTTGCTTTGGTCATTGACCATTAACGTATTTTTCTTTTTCATTTGGTTTTGATTTCACAATTGTGTTTCTTATTTCTTGCTCTTGTTTCACAGTTTCGTAAGAGGATATTATTGGTCCCCCCTAAGTCCTTGTTTGGGCAGCATAACATCTAAAAGTTTTATTTTCGCATGAATGTTCTTTACATATACTCTATTTTTGTTGCTTGTGATTGTCGATGATCATACGTCATCTAATTGGTTCCTCTTCCATTAGTGGTTTGGGATTTTGTTCTGCACATTGCTTCATATTTTACTGTTAGAGTTGCTTTGTTGTGGCCTCCTTTTTGGAGCCTTACTTTCTGTTGCATGGTTTTTGGCCCTATACAAGCCTTGGTAGTTACAAAGTTGGGAGCAGTTTTTGGCGGTTCATTTGATCCTCTACAAGCATTGCAATTCCAAAGTTGGGAGCAGTTACTACCGGTTTTATTGGGTGTTTTCAACGTTAACAGATAAGTTTGGAGTAGTTTCTTGTGGTTTGATTGTTACTACAACACCAAATAAGTTTTGCCTTGTTGGCCATGTTATGTTGTTACATTTAGAACGATTATCTTGGTGTTTTCTTTGTTACTTTTGTTGTGTCATTGTGTTTATTTTTCTTGTTTAGTGGATTTGTGGGTTTTGTGTCTTTAGTTTTCTTTGTTTTTTCTGCAGCTTGGTTTTAGTAGGCTTTTGTTTCTTTTTATGGTTACTTGTTGCTTTGCTTTCGTTTTAGCATGGTCTTTTTAGTTGTTGTCTTGTTTCAGTTTGTTTTTTGAGTTTTCTAATAAGGTTCTTCTAAACTCAGTTTTGTGTGGTGTTCTTCTTATTTTTGTTTTAAGTAGACATTAGTAGGTTGTCGGTTAAGTTCTCATTGTGTGTATGCACTTTTCTTTTATTTTGTTTCCAGCTTTTGTGCTTCTAACTTTATTTTTTTAACCTCTTGTTTGGGTTTTGTTGGCTAGTTCTCTTTTCTTACTGTTCATCCACAGCCAAACTTGCATGGAACACGGCATATACATATCAATACCAGAGTGTCACTTGTTCCCTCATATATACAAACGTCACCTTAACATAACACAACATACATGCCTTATTCTTTCATGAATTATATATAGTACATGCAAGCAGCTGACCCGGTAAACAGCCACTCGAATGATACTCGAATATCAAGCAATGTCATCAACTGAGAAATGAACTCTGGGTGGCCCGGCCACACTGCTCCAGTAACCAAATTTCCATCTGTGAAGCAACGATCTATTGGATTAGGTTCCAGCCATGTTGCTCCCGACAAAACCACGGATGGATACGCAGAACAAACATCTTCTGACTTTTATATTACAGGACAAATGTTCATGCACCGACTGGCAAGCTTGCTCATCAACACCCACAATAGAACAAACATTTGAATTTACGATCAACTACATTGATAGTGAGTAAAAGAACAAATGAATCCACAGATTATCTGTATATTGTCTTTTTGGTTAAACTTCCCACACACAAAAATTAATTTTACTCTAGCATTTTAGTTGATGTTAAAAAGCGTAAAAGTTATGTAATCTACATTATAAATGTATATCTACCACGGAAAAGCTATAATGAGGGGTTCAATACCGCTATCCAATAATATAAAGGAAATTTTGAACTTAGAACTTTTTAATGATTGGATGGTTGGATTGAACCCCTCACTCAAACCCCCCACTCAAATCCCCCTCATTGTAGCATCTCCCATATCTACCATATCATGCTTGGACTTTAAAATTCCAAAATTTATAATCTCGATTTTGTTATATGATTTTGGATTGTTAATGAGGATTTTGCGTCCTTGTTTGTGTGCCTAACAAATTAACTTTATATTATTGATTCTGCATTTTGTACACTTTCAACTCATTTAGTTTCAGAAATCAACTTATTGAACTTCTGGACAGCATGGGACTGATCCAAACAACATGGGGACCCATCCCTATTAAAAGATGAGCTATAGATACAATAAAACTACACTGTCACCTAAACAGGGATTACAGCTTCACTTTGTTTCAGTTGAACCCAATTATTGGAGCAATTCCTTTGGTGGCATCACATGGCATTGAAGGAAGTCAGTAATATTTTTAACAATATCAATACTATGTTTGACGACGCACCGAATTAAAACGATATGGAAATAGTCGGATTTGATTGAGAAACTCAAAGAATATGGATCAAATTTCTGGAAACAAAGGCGTAGCCTGGCTTAAAGGGAGTAACCTTTCCTGTAGAACACCAGCAGCAGCTAAAATCTGCTGCCCGTGGCAGATGGATGCAATTGGTTTCCTGGCTTCCACAATTTGCTTCACTAACGCAATAACTTTCTGATCCAATGCCGAATATTCTGGGGCTCGACCTCCAGGGATTACAAGAGCATCATAACTTGAGACATATATAGAGCTTCAAAGTCAGCTAAAGTGAAATTATGGCCCGGCTTCTCACTGTATGTTCGGTCACCTTCAAAATCATGGACATCAGTTGCACAGATTTCACCAGCTTTCTTCTTGGGGCAAACTGCATCAACATGGCATCCTAGAGCTTGAAGAGACTGAAAAGGCACAATTACCTCATAATCTTCCATGAAGTCCTACGAGTGTTGAGGGAGAAAGTGAATGATGCTTAGTAACTGTGAGAAATATAAAATTTTGATCATTAACTAGAATAATACGTGGATAACAATTAGTTCATAAACAAACACCATGCAGCTTTAACGTTCTTGTCAAGGGGTTTACTAGATTTACAGTGAATTATAACACGTAGCCAAACTTGATTTATGGACCATCTTATCACTATTGATATTGACAAGTAAAATAATATTTTGAATTTGGTAGGCTTTAAGGTTTGTCAAGTAGCCAATCTTGATTTATGGACCATCTTATCACCGTTAAAAAACCAGCTTACAAAACGTGGTGGGCTTTAAGGTTTGTCAAGTTGTATAACTTTTGGCATTGTAGGTAGAGAAGTTTAGGTATGCTTCAAAGGATTTGGTTTTAGAGGGAAAAAAAACAACTGGTTTCAAGAAAATAGGTTCTTATGAAATCTGACAGCAACTAATTTATGGGTCTAGGGCAGTAGTAGCATTTTGAATTTGGAGACCTAATTGGCTTGGGTATTGGAGGTATTCAGTTTTGGGGGAAGGGGGAAGTTGAAATTCTTCAGTAGTCAACTTTCCGGAAAATTAAAGTAAAGAAGTCTTTTAAAATTCATAAAGGATGTACTTGTCTATGTATCATGTTTAGAAACAACTTGAAAAATGACCAGTATGCATGTTTGGATTTACTTTCACAAGTTCACAACTCACACAAATGACCTGACGAACAAGTATTCCAATGGGCAACGGACCCAGGTAGGCAGACCAATGAATCATGCCACCAAAACATTGAAAAAAAACACATAGGAATGAATGATGGAACCTTATCACACCAGAATTGTGGCAAATCTGGTAAAGCCTATTCAGGTTATTTTCACTATCTTTCAGAAGTATCTGTAAAAGGGCAAATCTCGATACTATATATACTCAATATTGATCGGCATCACAATTTCATATTTCTCATTGCACTACGAAGGAAAATAAAACTTACCCCATGGAGAAACAGGATCCTCCTATCTGAACCAGTTATGTTACCTCCTAGTGCCTTCACAAAAAGCCTAAATAACTCAGGATGGCCTTCATATGTAGCCCCAGTAATTATATATTACCATCAACAACACACGCCAACAAGGTCTCGGGTCTGACAGCTGGGAAGGCCGTACACTTCCTACCTTTAACCGAGCCTGCAGCTGCTAGGACAAGTTGCCCATGGCAAACCGAAGCAATTGGCTTTCAGGAGTCAGAAAACTTTCTCACCAATTCTAAAACCGACGCATCCAAAGCAAGATATTCAGGTGCCCGTCCTCCTGGTATTATTAATCCATCATATTTGTTAAATTCAATGTCATCAAATGTTGCATTGAGTGCGAAATTGTGACCACGTGATTCAGAATAAGTCTGCAACCAAAGAAAAAAAAATATAGAAAACCAAAAAACATATTAAAACAAAGGGGGACCAGAAAGACATGTAGCATTTGAAGATTTGTAAATTAAACACAGATCACGATTCAGCAAACCTAGGTAGCCCATTATCAGATTATTTTCACTTAGATACGAGGGCACTAATGCAATTTCGTTTATTGAATATGGTGTAAGCAGTGACGTTGGAGCCAAGAATTTGTTCACGCTGTCTTGTCCCCAGAACTCAAGCTCAATACAGGTTGGTTCTCTAGCTCATAATGAATGAGCAAGCACTCTAACAAAACTCCTAACATGTGTTCTTGTTTGAGCTTACTTTAGTCTCGCTGTCCACACAACCTAGAACTATAACCTACGGATTGCTCTTTGTCAATCTAATAGAGTGGCTCTAATCAACAATAAAACTTATTCATTTTGTCTATAATTAAGGCTACCAAAGATTGGCTGATGCAAAAAACTAAACTTGAAAGCGTGATGTTCGTTCGTAAACTTGACAAACTAATTTCCAGTCCCAACAGATTCCAAATTTTAGAGGAGGCAACATAATCCCATATGTGAGAATTGTAAGCACTTCAATCTTTGAGACAAATTTCTTGTTTTGGGTTTACAAATTCAAGTGAAGTAAGCATTCAATCTTCAATCTAATTGAGTGTGCTTAATTACAGAGCATGGAAAAGACCAATTGACAGTGCTCAAGTGATGTAATGAGGCTAAAGAAAACGTTTTTCATTAAAAATAAACAAAGGAAAAGGCAAAAGAAGCAGAGGTGGGTGACCTGGTGAGCAGGAGAAAGTTGATGAATGGCTCTGCGATAGATATCACCAGCTTTCATGCCAGGACAGACGGCATCAACGGACACTCCATATGCCTGCAGTGCTTGAAATGGAACCATCGCCTCGTAGTCTTCCACGTAGTCCCCCAATACCAACAACACCCTGCGTTCACCTTTCGCCATTTTCTTGGAATTTGAGAGAGAGAGAGGGAGAGAGGGAATTTGGTTGGACTAAACTCTCAGATGGATAAAGAAATAGAATGTGTTAAAAGTATAGCCGGTACAGCTGCGCGGCAATACTCTATAAATAGAATCTCTAACAGTATAGCCGGGCGGCTGGACTCTACAACTGGAATGTGTTAAAGAGTATAGCCGTTAAAGAGTATAGCCGAACCGTCCGGCTATACGATATAAACAGAATATTCTAAACGTATAGCCGGCCGGCTATACTCTGTAAATAGAATATGTCAACAGTATAGCCGCGCGGCTATAGTTTTTAAACAAATATTTTAAACTGTACTACGCTCCCAGCCACCGCCATCTTCTTCGTCATTGTCATCATCGTCGTAATATTCCGAAGAATTATCGTCTGATCCCAAAACTGGATGAAATTCTGAAGAGTTGTGGGAGAAATTCAGAGCAGGGTTCGTTGTTGTTGTTGTTTTGCCGATAGTAACACTCGTCAAGTCTCCAAATTGGTGGTGGCGTGCTACAAAGCCCTCCTATTTTCCCTACCAATACACCGCGTTTCAACTTTTTCACCATTGATGATCCTAGAGCCCGCCTAGTGACCGCCTAGCAACCGCCTAGACTGCCTAGCCCGCCTAGCGCCCGCCTAGACCGCCTAGACCGCTTAGCGCCCGCCTAGCGACCGCCTAGACAGCCTAGCGCCCGCCTAGTGACCGCCTAGACTGCCTAGCCCGCCTAGACCGCCTAGCCCCAGCCTACCCCGCCTAGCGCCCGCCTAGGCCATTTATTCCGTAATATTAACAATATGAGTGAGTGTGTTCGAGGATTTAACTTGTAAATAAGATTTCCGAACAACAACAGATAACCTAGAGAAGTTTCATGGAGTTATCACAATGGTGGCTCTTGGCCAAGTAAGTCTCATGGAGATGGTGTTATCACAATGTGCTATTTGCATTAGCTCTTTATCTTTTCTGTTCTTTTTGTTCATCTCTTGTTTTGATTTGTCTCTGTTACGTGCTATGTTTATTCATTTTAGCACCTCTAGTAGTCATTTTCACCATTAAAGTATAAAGGTTTTTGCTTAAATATCGGTGGCTCAAGGCTGGTTTTGTTAGTTTCCGTTGATTTGTAAATCTTTCAGATAATGTCCCCTCTGTTGATATTACAATTTGCAGTTCTATTTTTCTACTTGAAGCCTAGTGCTAGTTCTATTTGACTGAGACCCTTCAATTACATTTCCTGAACATTAGTACCCACTTTATATGAGTCGGCTAGTTATTGTTTTTATTTAGTAAACTAGGCTACAAGCACTACTTACCTGACATAGTATCTTTTATTTTAAACATCTTTATTTGCTGATTGTAACCACTTTTCCAATTGAAATCTTCTGGTATATAAATGTTGTGGGATGCATTTCTGAATGTAATTTGGGAAAGCGTGCCAAATGGTTGTGCTATTCATGATATTTTGATGCTTGTTCACAGAATTCTGACTTATGCGTTTGTTCTAAAACAATTGGTTAACGTTGTTGCATCTGTCTTGTAGCACTTCTGTGGTTGCTTACTGCAGCATGTATCAAGACGGGGAGGCCTCCGACTGCTAAGAGAGCAATTGAACAGGTGGAGCAGCGGCTCTCAAAAGACGGGTGGCCAGAATACTATGACGGCAAGGCAGGGAGATAT
>NW_018921446.1:160642-179224 GCF_002207925.1 Prunus avium
AAAACTAAGATTGGGGAATTTGTTGCATTTGGCTATCACACTACTACACTTTGAGCATGTTGTGTTTTGAACTTTGCCGCCTTGTAAATAATGTCTAAAATTGAGCCTTTAACTTTTGAGTCATGTGCATGAGTCATTTCTCTTCATAAAATGTTCGGAAAGATTGTTTTGAGTTTTTAATTATTTCTGTTTTTATGTTTCTTTTATTTTGCTTTTTATTTTTTAATTTTTTTATTTTTATATTTTCTTTTGTTTTTGAAATTATTTTTTTTTTTCTTTTTTGTTTTATTTTGCTTAAGGATTAACAAATTTACTAAAGTTTTCTAACCACTTTGTTTTGTAGAGTTAGTAAAACGTTTGTGGGTATCGTTTCTATTAAACCCTCAGGAGACACAACTCCTCCTACTAGGGATGCCTAGAGGTTTAAAGGAACGAACTGCCTTTGAACTTGAATTGTCCAATTTCAGACACCTACTGATTTCAGATCAGGCCCAAAACATGGGCAACATAATAATATGGTGGGAGGAGTCATTTGGTTAAGTTTGAGTGAAATCTGATCTCTAGAATTACCCAAAACACCAACCACTCCAATTAGGAACGAACTGCCTTTGAACTTGAATTGTCCAATTTCATACACCTACTGATTTCAGATCAGGCCCAAAACATGGGCAACATAATAATATGGTGGGAGGATTCATTTGGTTCAGTTTGAGTGAAATCCGATCTATAGAACTACCCAAAACACCGACCACTCCAATTCGGAACGAACTGCCTTTGAACTTGAATTGTCCAATTTCATACACCTACTGATTTCGGATCAGGCCCAAAACATGGGCAACATCACAATATGGTGGGAGGATTCATTTGGTTAGGTTTGAGTGAAATCCGATCTCTAGAACTACCCAAAACTCCAACCACTCCAATTAGGATTGAACGGCCTTTGAACTTGAATTGTCCAATTTCCTACACCTATTGATTTCGGATCGAGCCAAAAACTTGGGCAACATCATAATATGGTGGGAGGTGTCATTTGGTTAAGTTCGAGTGAAATCCGATCTCTAGAACGACCCAAAACACCAACCACTCCAATCAGGAACGAACTGCCTTCGAACTTGAATTGTCCAATTTCTTACACCTATCGATTTCGAATCGAGCCCAAAACTTGGGCAACATCTTAATATGGTGGGAGGAGTCATTTGCTTAAGTTTGAGTGAAATCCGATCTCTAGAATTACCCAAAACACCAACCAATCCAATTAGGAACGAATTGCCTTTGAACTTGAATTGTCCAATTTCATACACCTACTGATTTCGGATCAGGCCCAAAACATGGGCAACATAATAATATGGTGGGAGGATTCATTTGGTTAAGTTTGAGTGAAATCCGATCTCTAGAACTACCCAAAACACCAACCACTCCAATTAGGAACGAACTGCCTTTTAACATGAATTGTCCAATTTCATACCCTTACTGATTTCGGATCAGGCCAAAAACATGGGCAACATCATAATATGGTGGGAGAATTCATTTGGTTATGTTTGAGTGAAATTCGATCTCTAGAACTACCCAAAACTCCAACCACTCCAATTAGGAACGAACTGCCTTTGAACTTGAATTATCCAATTTATTACACCTATTGTTTTCGGATCGAGCCCAAAACTTAGGCAACATCATAATATGGTGGGAGGAGTCATTTGGTTAAGTTTGAGTGAAATCCGATCTCTAGAACTACCAAAAACACCAACCACTCCAATTAGGAACGAACTGCCTTTGAACTTGAAATGTCCAATTTCTTACACCTATTGATTTCTACCCAAAACACCAACCACTCCAATTGGGAACGAACTGCCTTTGAACTTGAATTGTCCAATTTCTTACACCTATTGATTTCGGATCGAGCCCAAAACTTGGAAAACATCATAATATGGTGGGAGGAGTCATTTCGTTAAGTTTCAGGGAAATCCGATGTCTAGAACTACCCAAAACTCCAACCACTCCAATTAGGAACGAACTGCATTTGAAATTGAATTGTCCAATTTCTTACACCTATTGATTTCGGATCGAGCCCAAAACTTGGGCAACATCATAATATCGTGGCAGGAGTCTTTTGGTTAGTTTTGAGTGAAATCCGATCTCCAAAACTATGGAATACACCACTCATTCCGATTAGGAACGAACTGCCTTTGAACATAAATTGTCCAATTTCTTACACCTATTGATTTCGGATCGAGCCCAAAACTTGGAAAACATCATAATATGGTGGGAGGGGTCATTTCGTTAAGTTTCAGGGAAATCCGATGTCTAGAACTATCCAAAACACCAACCACTCCAATTAGGAACGAACTGCCTTTGAACTTGAATTGTCCAATTTCTTACCCCTACTGATTTCGGATCGAGCCCAAAAGTTGGGCAACATCATAATATCGTGGCAGGAGTCTTTTGGTTAGGTTTGAGTGAAATCCGATCTCTAGAACTACCCAAAACCCCAACCACTCCAATTAGGAACGAACTGCCTTTGAACTTGAATTGTCCAATTTCTTACCCCTACTGATTTCGGATCGAGCCCAAAAGTTGGGCAACATCATAATATGGTGGGAGGAGTCATTTGGTTTGTTTTGAGTGAAATCCGATCCCTAGAACTATGTAATACACCAACCACTCCGATTAGAAACGAACTGCCTTCGAACATAAATTGTCCAATTTCTTACACCTATTGATTTCGGATCGAGCCCAAAACTTGGGCAACATCACAATATGGTGGGAGGAGTCATTTGGTTATGTTTGAGTGAAATCCGATCTCTAGAACTACCAAAAATACCAACCACTCCAATTAGGAACGAACTGCGTTCCAACTTGAATTGTCCAATTTCTTGCACCAACTGATTTGGGATCGAGCCGAAAACTTGGTAAATATCATAATATTGTGGGGGGAGTCATTTGGTTAAGTTTTGAGTGAAATCCAATCTCTAGAACTACCCAAAAACACCAACCACTCCAATTAGGAACGAACTGTCTTTGAACTTGAATTGTCCAGTTTCTTACACCTATTGATTTCGGATCGAGCCCAAAACTTGGGCGACATCGTAATATGGTGGGAGGAGTCATTTGGTTAGTTTTGAGTGAAATCCGATCTCTAGAACTACCCAAAACACCAACCACTCCGATTACGAAAGAACAGCCTCTGAACAAAAATTGTCCAATCTTTTACACCTATTGATTTCAGATCGAGCCCAAAACTTGGGCAACATCATAATATGGTGGGAGGAGTCATTTGGTTATGTTTGAGTGAAATCCAATCTCTAGAACTACCCAAAACACCTACCACTCCAATTTCTTACACCTATTGAATTCGGATCGAGCCCAAAACTTGGGCAATAGCATAAAATGGTGGAAGGAATCATTTGGTTAAGTTAGAGTGAAATCCGATCTTTAGAACTGCCCAAAACACCAACCACTCCAATTAGGAACGAACTGCATTTGAAATTGAATTGTCCAATTTCTTACACCTATTGATTTCGGATCGAGCCAAAAACTTGGGCAACATCATAATATGGTGGGAGGACTCATTTGGTTAAGTTTGAGTGAAATCCAATCTCTAGAACTACCCAAAACACCAAGCACTCCAATTAGGAACGAACTACCTTTGAACTTGAATTGTCCAATTTCTTACACCTATTGATTTCGGATCTAGCACAAAACTTGGGCAACATCACAATATGGTGGGAGGAGTCATTTGGTTAGTTTTGAGTGAAATCCTATCTCTAGAACTATGGAATACACCAACCACTCCGATTAGGAACGAACCGCCTTTGGACATAAATTGTCCAGTTTCTTGCACCTATTGATTTCGGATCGAGCCCAAAACTTGGGCAACATCATAATATGGTGGGAGGAGTCATTTGGTTACTTTTGAGTGAAATCTGATCTCTAGAACTACCCAATACACCAACCACCCCAATTACGAAGGAACTGCCTTTCAACTTGAATTGTCCAATTTCTTACAACTATTGATTTCGGATCGAGCCCAAAACTTGGGGAACATCATAATATGGTGGGAGGAGTCATTTGGTTATGTTTGAGTGAAATCCGATCTCTGGAACTACCCACAACACCAACTACTCCAATTTGGAACGAACTGCCTTTGAACATGAATGTTCCAATTTCTTACACCTATTGATTTTGGATAGAGCCCAAAACTTGGGCAACATCGTAATATGGGGGGAGGAGTCATTTGGTTAAGTTTGAGTGAAATCCGATCTCTAGAACTACCCAAAACACCAACCACTCCAATTAGGAACGAACTGCCGTCGAACTTGAATTGTCCAATTTCTTACACCTATTGATTTCGGATCGAGCCCAAAACTTGGACAACAACATAATACGGTGGGACGAGCCATTTGGTTAAGTTTGAGGGAAATCCAATCTCTAGAACTACGCAATACACCGACCACCCCAATTAGGAACGAACTGCCTTTGAACTTGAATTGTCCAATTTCTTACACCTATTGATTTCGGATCGAGCCCAAAACTTGGGCAACATCACAATATGGTGGGAGGAGTCATTTGGTTACCAAAAACACCAACGACTCCAATTAGGAACGAACTGCCCTTGAACTTGAATTGTCGAATTTCTTACACCTACAGATATCGGATCGAGCCCAAAAGTTTGGAAACATCATAATATGGTGGGAGGAGTCATTTGGAAAGTTTTAAGTGAAATCCGATCTCTAGAAATTTGGAAAACACCAACCACTCCGATTAGGAACGAACCACCTTTGAACTTAAATTGTCTAGTTTCTTGCACCTATTGATTTCGGATCGAGCCCAAAACTTGGGCAACATCAGAATATGGTGGGAGGAGTCATTTTGTTAGTTCTGAGTGAAATCCGATCTCTAGAACTATGGAAAACACCAACCACTCCGATTAGGAAAGAATTGATTTTGCACGTAAATTGTCCAATTTTTTAAACCTATTGACTTCGGATCGATCCCAAAACTTGGGCAACATCATAATATGGTGGGAGGAGTTATTTGGTTAAGTTTGAGTGAAATCCGCTCTCTAGAACTACCCAAAACACCAACCACTCCAATTACGAACGAACTGCCTTTGAACTTGAATTGTCCAATTTCATGCACCTACTGATTTCGGTTCAGGCCGAAAACATGGGCAACATCATAATATTGTGGAATACAACATCATAATATTGCCTTTGAACATAGATTGTCCAATTTCTTACACCTATTTATTTTGGATCGAGCCCAAAACTTGGGCAACATCAGAAAATGGTGGGAGGTGTCATTTGGTTAAGTTTGAGTGAAATCCGATCTCTAGAACTACCCAAAACACCAACCACTCTAATTAGGAACGAACTGCCTTCGAACTTGAATTGTCCAAAACCCCTATTTATTTCGTGTCGAGCCCAAAACTTGGGCAACATCATAATATTGTGGGAGGAGTCATTTGGTTAAGTTTGAGTGAAATCCGAGCTCTAGAACTACCCAAAACACCAACCACTCTAATTAGGAACGAACTTCCTTTCAACTTGAATTGTCAAATTTCTTGCCCCTATTTATTTCGGATCGAGCCCAAAACTTGGGCAACATCATAATACGGTGGGAGGAGTCATTTGGTTAAGTTTGAGTGAAATCCGCTCTCCAATTAGGAACGAACTGCCTTTGAACTTGAAGTGTCCAATTTCTAACCCCTATTTATTTCGGATCGAGGCCAAAACTTGGGCAACATCATAATACGGTGGGAGGAGTCATTTGGTTAAGTTTGAGTGAAATCCGATCTCTAGAACTACCCAAAACACCAACCACTCTAATTAGGAACGAACTGCCTTTGAACTTGAAGTGTCCAATTTCTAACCCCTACTTATTTCGGGTCGAGCCCAAAACTTGGGCAACATCATAATATGGTTGGAGGAGTCATTTGGTAAAGTTTGAGTGAAATCCGATCTCTAGAACTACCCAAAACACCAACCACCCCAATTAGGAACGAACAGCCTAAGAACTTGAATTGTCCAATTTCTTATACCTATTGATTTCGGATCGAGCCCAAAACTTGGGCAACATCATAATACGGTGGGAATAGTCATTTTCTTAGTTTTTAGTGAATTTCGATCTCTAGAACTAAGGAATGCCCCAACCACTCCGATTAGGAACGAACTGCCTTTGAACATAAATTGTCCAATTTCTTACACCTATTGATTTCGGATCAAGCCCAAAACATGGTTAACATCATAATATGGTGGGAGGAGTCATTGGGTTCAGTTTGAGTGAAATCCGATCTCTAGAACTACCCAAAACACCAACCACTCCAATTAGGAACGAACTGCCTTTGAACTTGAATTGTCCAATTTCTTACACCTATTTATTTCGGGTCGAGCCCAAAGCTTGGGCAACATCATAATATGGTGGGAGGAGTCATTTGGTAAAGTTTGAGTGAAATCTGATCTCTAAAACTACCTAAAACACCAACCACCCCAATTAGGAATGAACTGCCTAAGAACTTGAATTGTCCAATTTCTTACACCTATTGATTTCGGATCGAGCCCAAAACTTGGGCAACATCATAATATGGTGGGAGGAGTCATTTGGTAAAGTTTGAGTGAAATCTGATCTCTAAAACTACCCAAAACACCAACCACCCCAATTAGGAATGAACTGCCTAAGAACTTGAATTGTCCAATTTCTTACACCTATTGATTTCGGATCGAGCCCAAAACTTGGGCAACATCATAATATGGCGGGAGGAGTCATTTTGTTAGGTTTTAGTGAATTTCGATCTCTAGAACTATGGAATACACCAACCACTCCGATTAGGAACGAACTGCCTTTGTACATAAATTGTCCAATTTCTTACACCTATTGATTTCGGATCGAGCCCAAAACTTGGGCAACATCATAATATGGTGGGAGGAATCATTTGGTTAGTTTTGGGTGAAATCCGATCTCTAGAACTATCCAAAACACCAACCACTTCAATTAGGAACTCACTGCCTTTGAACTTGAATTGTCCAATTTCTTACACCTATTGATTTCGGATCGAGCCCAAAACTTGGGCAACATCATAATATGGAGATATGGGTGAAATCCGATCTCTAGAACTACCCAAAACACCAACCACTCCAATTAGGAACGAACTGCCTTTGAACATGAATTGTCCAATTTCTTACACCTATTCATTTCGGATCGAGACCAAAACTTGGGCAACATCATAATATGGTGGGAGGTGTCAGTTGGTTAGTTTTGAGTGAAATCCGATCTGCAGAACAATGGAATACACCAACCACTCCGATTAGGAATCAACTGCCTATGAACGTAAATTGTCCAATTTCTTACACCTATTGATTTCGGATCGAGCCCAAAACTTGGGCAACATCATGATATGGTGGGAGGAGTCATTTGGTTAAGTTTGAGTCAAATCCGATCTCTAGAACTACCAAAAACACCAACCACTCCAATTAGGAACGAACTGCCTTTGAACTTGAATTATCCAATTTCTTACACCTTTTAATTTTGGATCGAGCCCAAAACTCGGGCAACATCGTAATATGGTGGGAGGAGTCATTTGGTTAGTTTGGAGTGAAATCCGATCCCTAGAACTATGGAATAGAACCAACCACTCCGATTAGGAACAAAATGCCTTCGAATATGAATTGTCCAATTTCTTACACCTATTGATTTCGGATCGAGCCCAGAACTTGGGCACCATTATAATATGGTGGGAGGAGTCATTTGGTTGAGTTTGAGTGAAATCGGAACTCTAGAACTACCCAAAACACCAACCACTCCAATTAGGAACGAACTCCCTTTGAACATAAATTGTCCAATTTCTTACACCTATTGATTTCGGATCGAGCCCAAAACTTGGGCAACGTCCTACTATGGTGGAAGGAGTCATTCCTTTAAGTTTCAGTGAAATCCAATCTCTAGAACTACCCAAAACACCAACCAATCCAATTAGGAACAAACTGCCTTTGAACTTGAATTGTCCAATTTCTTACACATATTGATTTCGGATCGATCCCAAAACTTGGGCAACATCATAATATGGTGGGAGCAATCATTTGGTTAGTTTTGAGTGAAATTCGATCCTTAGAACTATGGAATACCCCAACCGCTACAATTAGGAACGAACTGCCTTTGAACATAAATTGTCCAATTTCTTATACCTATTGATTTCGGATCGAGCCCAAAACTTTGGCAACATCATAGTATGGTGGGAGGAGTCATTTCGTTAAGTTTGAGTGAAATCCGATCTCTAGAACTACCCAAAACACCAACCACTCCAATTCGTAACGAACTGCCTTCCAACTTGAATTGTCAAATTTCTTACACCTACTGATTTCGGATCGAGCCCAAAACTTGGGCAACATCATAATATGGTGGGAGGAGTCATTTGGTTAGTTTTGTGTGAAATCCGATCTCTAGAACTACCCAAAACACCGACCACTCCAATTAGGAACAAACTGCCTTTGAACTTGAATTGTCCAATTTCTTACACCTATTGATTTTGGATCGAGCGCAAAACTTGGGCAACATCATAATATGGTGGGAGGAGTCATTTGGTTAGTTTTGAGTGAAATCCGATCTCCAAAACTATGGAATACACCAACCACTCCGATTAGGAACGAACTACCTTTGAACATGAATTGTCCAATTTCTTACACCTATTGATTTCGGATCGAGCCCAAAACTTGGTCAACATCATAATGTGGTGGGAGGAGTCATTTGGATAAGTTTGAGTGAAATCCGACCTCTAGAACTACCCAAAACACCAACCACTCCAATATGGAACGAACTGCCTTTGAACTTGAATTGTCCAATTTCTTACACCTATTGATTTCGGATCGACCCCAAAACTTGGGCAACATCATAATATGGTGGGAGCAGTCATTTGGTTAGTTTGGAGTGAAATCTGAACCCTAGAACTATGGAATACACCAACCGCTACGATTAGGAACGAACTGCCTTTGAACATAAATTGTCCAATTTCTTACACCTATTGATTTCGGATCGAGCCTAAAACTTTGGCAACATCATAATATGGTGGGAGGAGTCATTTCGTTAAGTTTGAGTGAAATCCGATCTCTAGAACTACCCAAAACACCAACCACTAGAATTCGGAACGAACTGCCTTTGAACGTGAATTGTCCAATTTCTTACACCTATTGATTTTGGATCGAGCCCAAAACTTGGGCAACAACATAATATGGTGGGAGGAGTCATTTGGTTGAGTTTGAGTGAAATCCGATCTCTAGAACTACCCAAAACACCAACCACTCCAATTAGGAACGAACTGCCTTTGAACTTGTATTGTCCAATTTCTTACACCTATTGATTTCGGATCGAGCCCAAAACTTAGTCAACCTCATAATGTGCTGGGAGGAGTCATTTGGTTAAGTTTGAGTGAAATCCGACCTCTAGAACTACCCAAAATACCAACCACTCGAATTAGGAACGAACTGCCTTTGTACTTGAATTGTGCAATTTTTTACACCTGTTGATTTCGGATCGAGCCCAAAACTGGGGCAACATCATAATATGGTGGGAGGAATCAATTGGCTAGTTTTGGGTGAAATCCGATCTCTAGAACTACCCAAAACACCAACCACTCCTATTAGGAACGAACTGCCTTTGAACTTGAATTGTCCAATTTCTTACACCTATTGATTTCGGATCGAGCCCAAAACTGGGGCAACATCACAATATGGTGGTAGGAGTCGTTTGGTTAAGTTTGAGTGAAATCCGATCTCTAGAACTTCCCAAAACACCAACCACTCCAATTAGGAATGATATGCCTTTGAACTTGAATTGTCCAATTTCTTACACCTATTGATTTCGGATCTAACCCAAAGATTGGGCAACATCATAATATGGTGGGAGGAGTGATTTGGTTGAGTTTGAGTGAAATCCAATCTCCAGAACTATGGAATACACCAACCACTCCGATTAGGAACGAACTGCCTTTGAACATAAATTGTCCAATTTCTTACACCTATTGATTTCGGGTCGAGCCCAAAACTTGGGCAACAAGATAAAATGGTGGGACGAGTCATTTGGTTAAGTTTGACTGAAATCCGACCTCTAGAACTACCCAAATCCCCAACCACTCCTATTAGGAACGAACTGCCTTCGAACTTGAATTGTCCAATTTCATACACCTGTTGATTTCGGATCGAGCCCAAAACCTGGGCAACATCATAATATGGTGGGGGGAGTGATTTGGGTGAGTTTGAGAGAAATCCGATATCTAGAACTACCCAAAACACTAACCACTCCAATTAGGAATGAACGGCCTTTGAACTTGATTTGTCCAATTTCTTACTCCTATTGATTTCAGATGAAGCCCAAAACTTGGGCAACATCATAATACGGTGGGAAGAGTCATTTGGTTAAGTTTGAGTGAAATCCGATCTCTAGAACTAACCAAAACACAAACCACTCCAATTTGGAACGAACTGCCTTTCAACTTGAATTGTCCAATTTCTTACACCTATTGATTTCGGATCGAGCCCTAAAATTGAGCAACATCATAATATGGTGGGAGGAGTCATTTGGTTAGTTTTGATTGAAATCCGATCTCTAGAACTATGGAATACACCAACCACTCTGATTAGGAACGAACTGCCTTTGAACATAAATTGTCCAATTTCATACACCTATTGATTTCGGATCCAGGCCAAAACTTGGGCAACATCACAATATGGTGGGAGGAGTCATTTCGTTAAGTTTGAGTGAAATCCGATCTCTAGAACTACCCAAAACACCAACCACTCCAATTAGGAATGAACTGCCTTTGAACTTGAATTGTCCAATTTCTTACACATATTGATTTCGGATCGAGCCCAAAACTTGGGCAACATCATAATATGGTGGGAGGAGTCAATTGGTTAGTTTTGGGTGAAATCTGATCTCTAGAACTACCCAAAACACCAACCACTCCGATTAGGAACGAACTGCCTTTGAACATAAATTGCCCAATTTCATAAACCTATTGATTTCGGATCGAGCTCAAAACTTGGGCAACATCATAATATTGTGGGAGGTGTCATTTGGATAAGTTTGAGTGAAATCCGATCCCTAGAACTACCCAAAACACCAACCACTCCAATTAGGAACGAACTGCCTTTGAACTTGAATTGTCCAATTTCATACACCTGTTGATTTCGGATCGAGCCCAAAACTTGGGTAACATCACCATATGGTGGGAGGAGTCATTTGGTTTGTTTTGGGTGAAATCCGATCTCTAGAACTACCCAAAACACCAACCACTCCAATTAGGAACGAACTGCCTTCGAACTTGAATTGTCCAATTTCATACACCTGTTGATTTCGGATCGAGCCCAAAACTTGGGCAACATCATAATTTGCTGGGAGGAGTCATTTGGTTAGTTTTGAGTGAAATCCGACCTCTCGAACTATGGAACACACCAACCACTCCGATTAGGAACGAACTACCTTTGAACATAAATTGTCCAATTTCTTACACCTATTGATTTCGGATAGAGCCCAAAACTTGGGCAACATCAGAGGAGTCATTTGGTTAAGTTTGAGTGAAGTCCGATCTCTAGAACTACCAAAAACACCAACCAACCCAATTAGGAATGAAATGCCTTTGAACTTGAATTGTCCAATTTCTTACATCTATTGATTTCGGATCGAGCCCAAAACTTGGGCAACATCACAATATGGCACTACAACACAAAAACCCTTCTATGACGTCTGATTTGCGTCATGGAAGGCATTTAATGACGCGGATCAGGCGTCGTAACCTGCGTCGTCGAAAGGGGGGGTCATGGAAACTTTTTTCAAAACACGACGTCTGTTCCGCGTCATGGAATGGGGTTTCAATGACGCGGATCGTGTGTCGTCCTACTCTTTCCATGACGCGTCCTCGATGTCATGGATGAAGTTTTGATGACGTCAATTAAGCGTCATTAAGAATATGACGTTCTATTTGACGCCTTCTTTTAGGACTTTACATGACGCGGACTAGGCGTCATGGAACTTAACGACGCTGATGAGACGTCATTGAAATATTTTTCATGACACAGTTCAGACGTCATTGAAATTCTTTATTTATAAAAAAAAAATTAAAATTCTAATATTTATATATATCCCATCATTATAATTATTAAAAAATAAATTAATATATAGAAGCAAAAATGAAGACACAAAGGCAAAGTACTCTAAATTATATTTCTATTACTCAAAATGATGCTAGTACATTAATATTGTCTTGAACTAATCCCACAAAGTCAATCCTATGAAGTTTGAGAAGATTTGATACTTGGACTGTCCAAAACAAAGTATGCTCCATGATCGTATGAGAGGATGTGATGCTTCATGTCCAAAAGAGAGTGTAAAAGGTACTAAAATAATTACAACCACACCTGCATTAAAACAGAAGATTAGAAAATAATGAAGGTCTAGAAATTACAAGCAAGCATGAATGAAAATGATACAGGTCTGTAAATTCTTGGTCAAAATTGGAAATTTCATTTGTGGAAATTTCATTTGATAGAAATGTCTTGCTAAACCAAATGCCAAATAAAACAAGAGGAACAATAGAATCCAACAAAACAAATTTTAAGGACCAAAAATTCCTGAATGAAGTTAACTTACCAAAAAAACCAGAAAAAAAGAAAGATAAGAAATAGGTGCAAGTACGGGGAGGGATGGTAAGAGAAACTAATATCATATATGGCATTATATCCAAAACCCAAAAACCAGTTAGTTTTGTTCAATTCTTTTGGGCTGGAACCTATCACCTCTCAAAGACGATCAATTGCATAGAAGGTTAATTGGGGTTACAATCTTGACAGAGGAAATCCTAAGCTCTGTGGCCATGCCCCTAACATTTGCAGTGGTGTTGCTAACTAAACATTCAGTTTAATTCAAAAGAATGTAAAACTTTCCAGATCATAACAAAACATATAGAACCTCATCATATCAAAAATTCATTCAATTCGAAGTTCAGGAATCATGTCAAAAACTGAATTCAAAACAGACTAAGTTACAGACTTTTCTGTTTTTCTGCAGCATAACACTAACTTGGAAAAGTTACCATAAATTCAATTTAACTCTGATTTACATGAAACAAGTTTTCAAATGTTCATTGAGATGTCTATTTTCATATAACAAAGGTAAGGGTTTCAAAACTGAAACTGCAGCCCCTGTTTTTGACAGATTTTGTAGTCATACTTTAATTACCAAACTTTAGGTATCAAACTTCAGCCAAATTACATGATATCAGAGGGCTTTTAATCCTGGATATGTATAATAGTTTAAAACCAAGTACTTATATCTCAAAACTAACCCACAACCTGTGCAAAACTAACAGTCAATGTGGGTAAAACAATCACACTTTCTAAAAATCTGAAACTGAACAACTTCTGCACCTATTTGTTTTTTTAACAAAACAAAACCCCAAAACACTTTTGAACAACCTTAAAAACAAGTATATATTTCAGTTATGACTGCTACGCAATTACCAACAAGAATCGAAGTTTGAAAAACCAAAACCCGAAACTGAAAGTTGATCAATACACCCAAACTTAATAAATCCAATTCATACTCTTCTTCCATTTAGTTTCGTGGGTTCTGTGGACCAATCAATCAACTACACAATTTAAATAATCAACCCAACAAGACAACAACATCCAAAAACAAGAAATTAAAATATGAGAAAACAAACTTACAAAGGGTTCAAGAAGAAATTCAAAATTCCTTAGCTCTCTCAACGAATTGCCCAAGCTGACAATGGCTTTATGAAGCTCTCTCAAATGTCCCCACAAGAAATTAAAGGCTCGAAAAGACACCTCTTCAACAACTCAAATGTCCCGAAAATTCATTACAAAAATGATAATATAAAAAAGAATTAGGGGCAAACTAAAATATAAATGAAAAAAATGCAAAGAAGAGAAGAAGAAGAAAAAATTCGTACCTTGAGCATTGAATCACCACAACTTCAATTAGAATCTCCACCTTCAAAACTCAATACCACACATCCCCAGCAAAATAAGCCACCGTTGGAGATACACGAGAAGAAAAGATGAGGAGAAGATCAGGGGGTGCTGGAGAATGAGTGAAGAGTGAACAGAAAAAGAAAAGAAAGGGAAGGGAGAGATGAGAGAGAATGAAGAGAAGATTTGGAGTTGGGGACAGAGAGAGAGAGATCCTTAGGTATGAGAATGAGGAGAATATTTTAGAAAGACAGAGAGAGAGAGCGCGCCTTCTGGAAGGGAATAGCGGGCAAACTAAAATTTCACCCAAAAAAAGAGCGCAACGTGAAAAAAAATTGGGGCCTCAAAACCAAATTTCATGACGCAGAATCTACGTCGTAAAATTACATTCTATGATGCGTATACTGCGTCCTCAAAACCAATTCAATGACGCATATACTGCGTCGTCAAATCGTTAAAGCTTTTATGGCGCTCAAGACGCGTCATCTTAAGGTTATTAAAAATATTTTTATAATATGTGAAAAAATAGCGGGCAAAATTAAAGAGGTAAAAAATAATTGCGTGGAACGAAAAAAAAAGGTGGGAAATTTTCATAGATCTATGACGCATAGGAAACGTCATTGAAAAACACTTCCATGATGCAGCTAGCCAGCCATGGATACTTGATTCCATGACGCAACCCAAACGTCATAGACATTTATGACGCGCAATATGCGTCATTGATTTAACAAACGTTTCATGACGCAGATCCAACGTCATATAAAGTCAAAAAAATCTATGACGCGTAAAACGCGTCATTGAATGCATATTCAATGGCGTGCATATCCGGATGTCATTGAAAGGATATCACAAACCAGCTTCAATGACACATTTTAAAAGCACGTCATAGATAATTACAATTAATGACGTGTATTCCTGACACGTCATTAAAACCATGTCATCAAAAAGCCTTTTTGTTGTAGTGGAAATCCAATCGCTAGAAGTATGGAATGCACCAACCACTCCAATTAGGAACGAACTGCCGTTGAACTTGAATTGTCCAATTTCTCACACCTATTGATTTCGGTTCGAGCCCAAAACTTGGGCAACATCATAATATGGTGGGAGGAGTCATTTGGTGAGTTTTGGGTGAAATCCAATCGCTAGACGTATGGAATACAACAACCACTCCAATTAGGAACGAACTGCCGTTGAACTTGAATTGTCCAATTTCTCACACCTATTGATTTCGGATTGAGCCCAAAACTTGGGCAAAATCATAATATGGTGGGAGGAGTCATTTGGTTAGTTTTGAGTGAAATCTGATCCCTAAAACTACCCAAAACACCAACCACCCCAATTAGGAACGAACTGCCTTTGAACATAAATTGTCCAATTTCTTACACCTATTGATTTCGGATCGAGCCCAAAATTTGGGCAACATCATAATACGGTTGGAGGAGTCATTTGGTTAATTTTTAGTGAAATCCAATATCCGGAACTACCGAATACACCAATCACCCCAATTAGGAACGAACTGCCTGTGAACTTGAATTGTCCAAATTCTTACACCTACTAATTTCGGATCGAGCCCAAAACTTCGGCATCATGATAATATGGTTGGAGGAGTCATTTGGTTAATTTTGAGTGAAATCCGATCCCTAGAACTACCCAAAACACCAACCACCCCAATTAGGAACGAACTTCCTTTGAACTTGAATTGTCCAATTTCTTACACCTATTGATTTCAAATCGAGCCCAAAACTTGGGCTACAGCATAATACGGTGGGAGGAGTCATTTGGTTAAGTTAGAGTGAAATCTGATCTCTAGATCTACCCAATACAACAACCACTCCACTTTGGAACGAACTTCCTTTGAACTTTAATTGTCCAATTTCTTACACCTGTTGATTTCGGATCGAGCCCAAAACATGGGCAATATCATAATATGGTGGGAGGAATCATTTGGTTAAGTTTCAGCGAAATCCGATCTCTAGAACTACCCAAAACACCAACCACTCCAATTAGGAACGAACTGCCTTTGAACTTGAATTGTCCAATTTCTTACAACTATTGATTTCGGATCGAGCCCAAAACTTGGGCAACATCATAATATGGTGGGAGGAGTCATTTGGTTAAGTTTGAGTGAAATTCGATCTCTAGAACTATGGAATACCCCAACCACTCCGATTAGGATCGAACTGCCTTTGAACTTGAATTGTACAATTTCTTACACCTGTTGATTTCGGATCGAGCCCAAAACATGGGCAACATCATAATATGGTGGGAGGAATCATTTGGTTAAGTTTCAGCGAAATCCGATCTCTAGAACTACCCAAAACACCAACCACTCCAATTAGGAACGAACTGCCTTTGAACTAGAATTGTCCAATTTCTTACACCTATAGATTTCGGATCAAGCCCAAAACTTGGGCAACATCATAATATCGATCCCTAGAACTACTCAAAACACCAACCACTCCAATTAGGAACGAATTGCCTTTGAACTTGAATTGTCCAATTTCTCACACCTATTGATTTCGGATCGAGCCAGCAACTTGCTCAACATCATAATATGGTGGGATGAGTCATTTGGATAATTTTGAGTGAAATTCGATCTCTAGAACTACCCAATACACAAACCACTCCAATTAGGAACGAACAGACTTTGAACTTGAATTGTCCAATTTCTTACACCTATTAATTTCGGATCGAGCCTAAAACTTGGGCAACATGATAAGATGGTGGGATAAGTCATTTGGATAATTTTGAGTGAAATCCGATCTCTAGAACTACCCAAGACACCAACCACTCCAATTAAGAACGAACTGCTTCCGAACTTCAATTGTCCAATTTCCAACACCTATTGATTTTGGATCGAGCCCAAAACCTGGGCAACATCATAGTATGGTGGGAGGAGTCATTTGGTTAAGTTTGAGTGAAATCCGATCTCTTGAATTACCCCAAACACCGACCACTCCAATTAGGAACGAACTGCCTTCGAACTTGTATTGCCCAATTTCTTACACCTATTGATTTCGGATCGAGCCCAAAACTTGGGCAATATCATAATATGGTGGGACGAGTCATTTGGTTAATTTTGAGTGAAATCCAATCTCTAGAACTACCCAATACACCAACCACCTGAATATGGAACGAACCCGCTTTGAACTTGAATTGTCCAATTTCTTACACCCATTGATTTCAGATCGATCCCAAAACTTGGGCAACATCATAATATGGTGGGACGAGTCATTTTCTTAGTTTTGAGTGAAATCTGATCTCTAGAACTATGGAATACGCCAGCCACTCCGATTAGGAACGAACTGCCTACGAACATAAATTGTCCAATTTCTAAGAACAATTGATTTCCGAACGAGCCCAAAACTTGGGCAACATCTTCATATGGTGGGAGTAGTCATTTGGTTAAGTTTGAGTAAAATCCAATCTCTAGAACTACCCAAAACACCAACCACTCCGATTAGGAACGAACTGCCTTTGAACCTGAATTGTCCAATTTCTTACACCTATTGAGTTCGGATCGAGCCCAAAACTTGGGCAACAACATAATATGGTGGGAGGAGTCATTTGGTTAAGTTTGAGTGAAATCCGATCCCTAGAACTACTCAAAACACCAACCACTCCAATTAGGAACGAATTGCCTTTGAACTTGAATTGTCCAATTTCTCACACCTATTGATTTCGGATCGAGCCAGCAACTTGCTCAACATCATAATATGGTGGGATGAGTCATTTGGATAATTTTGAGTGAAATTCGATCTCTAGAACTACCCAATACACAAACCACTCCAATTAGGAACGAACAGACTTTGAACTTGAATTGTCCAATTTCTTACACCTATTAATTTCGGATCGAGCCTAAAACTTGGGCAACATGATAAGATGGTGGGATAAGTCATTTGGATAATTTTGAGTGAAATCCGATCTCTAGAACTACCCAACACACCAACCACTCCAATTAGGTACGAACAGGCATTGAACTTGAATTGTCCAATTTCCTACACCTATTGATTTCGGATCGAGCCCAAAACTTGGGCAACATGATAATATAATGGGAGGAATCATTTAGTTAAGTTTGTGTGAAATCCAATATCTAGAACTACCCAAAACACCAACCACTCCAATTAGGAACGAACTGCCTTTGAACTTGAATTGTCCAATTTCTTACACCTATTGATTTCGGATCGAGCCCAAAACCTGGGCAACAACATAATATGGTGGGAGGAGTCATTTGGTTAGTTTTGAGTGAAATTCGATCCCTAGAACTATGGAATACACCAACCACTCCGATTAGGAACGAACTGCCTTTGAACATGAATTGTCTAATTTCTTACACCTATTGATTTCGGATCGAGCCCAAAACGGGGGCAACATCATAATATGGTGGGAGGATTCGTTTGGGTAATTTTGAGTGAAATCCGATCTCTAGAACTACCCAATGCACCAACCACCCGGATTAGGAACGAACTGCCTTTGAACTTGAATCGTCCAATTTCTTACACCTATTGATTTCGGATCGACCCCAAAACTTGGGCAACAACATAATATGGTGGGAGGAGTCATTTGGTTAAGTTTGAGTGAAATCTGATCTCTAGAACTACCCAAAACA
>NW_018921447.1:0-13166 GCF_002207925.1 Prunus avium
TTTTTTATAATGTAAAATAAATATTTTTTTTTATTTTTTTTAAATAATTGGATAGAAAATGACTCATTTGTCCTAAAAATACCTCAACATTTTAGCCTAAAAAAACTTCGATACTTTTTACACTGTGACCCTATGACCCAAGAATCCTGAATCTACCATTGAGTGCAATCATTTCATATCCTCTTAGTCTAGACTACTCAACAGAAACACGAGGAGCTGTCAACCTTCTATAACTAGTGAAACAAGTTACTAGTGGCAAGATACATGGCCAGAGAGACAAGTATATAAGAAGTCAATGTCACAAGAACAAAAAAAAAATTCATCCGTCTTAAAGGCAAACAACTCTTAGAACACTTGATTCTCATAATTTGTTCTAAAAGTAAAGTGTTTTTGTCACACTCCACATGTAACTTCCTAAGCTTCACTCTAATAACCCAAAACACCGTTACTTCTTAATTGGGTTTGCCACAACTCACAGTTGACTTTTACAACCCCGAACATAAAGTTCACTATGTTCTCTAGGGTTACGAACTTACTAAACATCTCTAATACAATTTGTGACGTCCTTCGCGTTGGAGAGGCACCATTCCACACTGGAACACACTACACTACCAAAACTTAAGGATGCACACAAGGTGTGGTGTCCACAGGAAATTAAACCTAATGCTCTAATACCAAATTGACAGGACCCGACCCAAATTCCATTTTGAAATCTGTGTCGAATCATGTGCGTGTCCAACAACACCTGGCAGGTGCCGAGCACACTTGACCAAATTGCCCTTCTAACTAAAACTCAAAATTTCTTTTAAGGTTTGACTTATGTCGAAAAAATGGCAGAGACTTCCCTGAAAAACGGACATTTGCCAAATTATTTTCACTTGTAAAAAAAAAAATCATAGTTTAAAAATTCCCAAACTTTATACTTTAAAAATTCCCATCCAGACACAGTCATAAATAGTTGTAAAGACTCAATCCGCAATCATTCATCAATCTAAAACGGGTTTCAATCTCGTCACAACCACAAACCTATTTTAACCACATCCCTTCAGTAAAAACTGGAATATAAGCAGGCATTTAATCTCACCTAAGTTTCAATCGGGTTTCAGGCCATTGAAAATTTCAAAACCAAACTCAACAAATCTAATAACTAGGATTTGATCCCAATGACCAAATTATAGTTCCAAAAATATAGTTTACCTCACGGCTGCACCTGGGTGAGACCCCAGGCTACCTACATACCCTTCTGAGGGATCAAGCTACACGTAGTTCTTCAATCAATAATCACGAACCAGATAATATACAATTATTTTCAGTAATACCAACAAGTTAATTCTAGAATCATCTTTTCCCTTTTAAATAAAATCACAATATCTCAGCCCATGAACACAAACCCAATTTTCCTATAACAATTCACATATGCTAAGCATAATTCTTTTAAACATTAATCTTTTTCCCAATATAGTATAAAAATCATTTTCCTTCTCCCTGTTACTTTACTACACGTCGGAGAGTCCAACGCCACGATTAGTAAAGTAACAATAACCAAAGTGTTCGGATCCTTTACCACATGCCGGAAACTCCAATACCACGTGTGGTAAAGTAACTAGTATCCAAGTAAGCACACACGCCGGAAAATCCAATGCCACGTGTGGCCCAACCAAACCATGTTTTACGCACGCAGACTGCTTTACCACACACCAGAAAATCTAACGCCACGTGTGATAAAGTACTAACAACCAAATAAGCCCACACAAAAGCATAAATTCCATAAAGACCCCAAAATAATTCAAATAATAATCAAAACTTGTCTACACATAATTTCCATAAAATACTATATTCCACAATTTCAAATATTTCACAAACTTCAAATATCAAAATAATATCCAATAATTTCATAAAATACTATAAAACAATCTCGTAATCCCAACATAATCAAAATGACTCAAATAACAATCAAGACTCGTTTACAAGGTTATTCTAGTGCTTTTCTAAGGGTGAAACTACCTTGGAAGATTCACGATCAACCGAGGGGTCAAACTTCCCATAATGGTCACCCTAGCCCTCGGGGCCCACGACCTCCGATTTCCAATCCGAAGATTTCTACCAGTTCAACAAAGTTTACTAGACACGTCTTGCAAGTTTGGTCCAGATTGAGCAGTCGAATCGCTCGCAATCGCACGATCAGACGATCATCGTTTTAGGTAATCTTTAAATCATTGATTCGGAGTATCCGGGACTCCGATTCTTGATCCATGAGTTCCTACACGATCCTAGAGGTACGTAAATCAACATACTTGGAAATGGAGTCGATTCAATGGTCCGAACATATCGAACCCGGATATCGCCTAATATGCGTAAATCCATTTGATCGTCAAACGATAACCAAATTCAAATTCAAGCATACCGTCGTGCTCGGGGCGACATGTGATACATTTTAGAACAAAAAGGACTACCATACCATGGGCCACGTGCCGGCAACGCGTGGCCGGCTTGAGAAACTTCCGACGACATAAATTTCTCAAATTACCCAACAATATCTATACCTACGTGTTCGAGGCAACTAGGGGAGCAACTTTTATAACTAGGCCAACCTCCAATTTGGCCAGGAAGTGACCGAAAAATGCTGCCAAAGTTGGACAAAATCTAGGTTTCTAATCGAACACTCACGGCTCTAAATCAATCCAAACCAACTATCAAAATAGCTAGAACACGAAAAATGGATGAAGAAGCAAACCTCACTTGTCGGATTCCGTTGCTTGAATCGCTGGAAACGGTCATAGAAAAACCGCGATTTTTCCGCTCTTTCTAGTCGCTTCACAGCTCTAAATCGGGGTCTGGGAATTTAGTGGGTCATGTAGAAGAGGTGGAGAGGAGCATTTCGTAAGTTACAACGTCGAATTTGGTGGCTGGACGGTGCCGGAATCGCCCTCGAAACCAACAATGTCGCGCCGGAGAGAGATAAGGAGGAGAGAGAGAGAGAGAGAGAGAGAAGCTGCTGGGGTGCCACTCAAATCCCAAAAATCCTTACGGATCGAAAAGTGACTATCGTAACCTTACTCCGAGGCAAAAATTGTAATTTCACAATTCAATGAATTAAATGGATTAAACATATGGTTAAAATTGGATCGGGGTGTTACACACTACCAATGTGCCATAGGGGTCCGAACCTGAGGCACTGGTCACTAACATGTAAAACACAAGGACCAAATCATCCAAATGGAAAACATGGGGACTAAATTGGGCAAATAGGTAAAAGATATGGACCATTTTGACATTTAAGTTTTTTTATTTTATAATACAAGCTATAGTGTAAACTACAGAGGGAGGAGGGTTTCTCACATACACGCTTCCAAGGTGCCATGGGGGTTCGAACCTTAGACCACTAGTCTGCATGTCAAGGTCCTTTTTCACTGGGTTAGACCTTGTTGGCAACCATTATTATTTTACAATGAAACTAGTGATTGAAAACAGATATGTTTTGTTTCAACAAAAACCACATCCAACCTCTTGATCTGCCCCCTACTGATCTCTCCTGAGCTCGCCTACCTACCAAGCAACCGCTCCTCCTCAAGCACCCAATTTCATATTTAAACCCACATATTAACATTTGGAGATAGAGAGAGAGAGAGGTGGTGGCTGGTATGGCTCATAGCACAGTGGTTGGGTGGGGGAGGGACGTGAGGGTTGGCTTGTGGCGTGGGCTGATGAAGGGATGAATGGGGGCCAGATCTGGTCGTCACCGAGTGTAGGAGTGATGATGGAGGTGGGGAATGGGTAAGTGGGGTGGCTAGGAGGAGAGGGAGGGAGAGATATTTAAAAAAAAAATTATTTAATATAATTAGTTGGAGGACCAAAATTAAACTTGTTTATAAGTTCAAGGACCATTTTGATAAAAGAAAATCATAGTTTATTAATATTTTAATCCAAATTGATGGTTTTAATCTTCAAATTGATGACAACATTGATAGAATTTGACATTTGGACTAGTTTGGTCCAAAATAGAGAGTTGAAGCACCATTTGAGTGAATAATTTAATTAATGGACGAAAAAGTAATACAGAGACAAGTTTAGGAACCCTTTCTGTCAAAAACCCTCTTGTTCATTTTTTTGGTTTAGCTAACATTTTAATAATTATGTTTTAGATTTGTTTTTATGTTACTTGCTTCCAAATGTAGTAATAAAAGGGACTGCCACCTCCAGCTGGCGAGCTATCTAGTGCCTCAATGGCAAGGGTTCGAAACCTGTTGGAAGCATTTTGTGGCCAGAGGCAAGCCGAACCTCAAGCGGGGATTAATCACACCCTTCGGGTGTGGGGACACCTCGTGGTATTTACCAAAAAGGGACTTTTAAATTTTAAATAACTTTATTAAATTGGAGTCATCTAACATTTCAAGCTTCAAGTATAACGTCCTACTTATTCCAACAACAAAAAATATAACGTCCTACCCTTTTTTTTTCAAAATTGTTGAGAAAAAAATATTTTATCACACCACGACTCTTATAAGTTGCATCCAATTTTATGGTGTGATAAATTAATGTAATTACACGATGAAAGGTTAAATTACTCTAAATTAATATAATTTACGGGAATGAGGATTCAAATTTGGGTGCAAAAGGGATGGGCTCACTGCTTTGGCCAACTGGCCTAACCCACATTTTAGGGCTTTGGCTCTTGAATATTCTCATAGGACACCAACCCCAAACAAAATAAAAATAGAAAAATAAAATATCGGTTTGCAACTAGTATAAATATAACAAATAATAACATAGACATGAAAGCACAAGGGCACTAGTCTTTTCTCGATCAGACAATAATAAGCTAGTTATGAAGATGAAAATGCTATTGGTTTCACTTGCACTGGTTGCAGGCCGAGGAGGAAGTGGCTTCTTCTTCTTTTCTCCCCTAATATTGCTTTCTTTTTAAATTTCCCTTTCACCTTCACCCGTCCCTTCAACGTGACGATTTTTTCAAATTTATAAAAAACAGTTATGTCATTTCTGAAATCGTTCCAAGATATTCTCCATACAAAAATTTCCATTCAAAACCTCCTCCGAGAGCTCCTCTTGTTACTAAAAAATTTCATTCTCCTCCTAATTGTCCTCCTCCTCCTGAAAGTCCCCTTCCTAAATCTTCTCCTTTTGTTCCTAAATCTGCTTAGCTTCTAAAAGCTCTTAAAAATCTTGAGGTAATAATATGATCGCACATAACAATAAACAGACCTTATTCTCATTACTAGAAAAGTTCCATATAAATCATATGTATTTTTCTTTATAGATTTGTATTTTTGTTGTTTTACGCAATGTGTAGCAAGCAAAATTTGTAAATAATAAAAGAAATACATTTTTGTATGAATTTTAATTGTGTAGAGACTCTTTGGGTTCTCTATATAGTTTTCACCTCTCCTTTTATAAGAGCTTTTCACCTCTCCTTTGTGAGAGCTTTTCATCTCTCTTTTGTGAGAGTTTTATTTGTGCTGTTATGGCTTTATTTTTTCAAGCTTTATCTCTTTTTGATTATTCTAAATTTGCAATCTTAGTTGGGATGCCTATGTCAAAGTTTCTTCGAACCTGCGTGATCGTTAGTGGAGGCACACCACATTGTCTTAATTTTGATGTTAGACCGTTTCATTATTGTAATGGTCCTTTTGTGACTAGTTTGTATTGGCCTGTGTTGCATGGACACGGACACAGGGACACAGAAATGCGACACAGAAAATCTCAAAAAACTAGGACACGGACACGGACACGGCCATTAAAATAAGTTGCAGGCCGAGGAGGAAGTGGCTTCTTCTTTTCTCCCCTAATATTGCTTTCTTTTTAAATTTCCCTTTCACCTTCACCCGTCCCTTCCACGTGACGATTTGTTCAAATTTATAAAAAACAGTTATGTCATTTCTGAAATTGTTGCTGCTACAAAAACAATGACTCGTCCTAAAAGAAATGTTCCAAGATATTCTCCATACAAAAATTTCTATTCAAAACCTCCTCCGAGAGCTCCTCTTGTTACTAAAAAATTTCATTCTCCTCCTAATTGTCCTCCTCCTCCTGAAAGTCCCCTTCCTAAATCTTCTCCTTTTGTTCCTAAATCTGCTTAGCTTCTAAAAGCTCTTAAAAATCTTGAGGTAATAATATGATCGCACATAACAATAAACAGACCTTATTCTCATTACTAGAAAAGTTCCATATAAATCATATGTATTTTTCTTTATAGATTTGTATTTTTGTTGTTTTACGCAATGTGTAGCAAGCAAAATTTGTAAATAATAAAAGAAATACATTTTTGTATGAATTTTAATTGTGTAGAGACTCTTTGGGTTCTCTATATAGTTTTCACCTCTCCTTTTATAAGAGCTTTTCACCTCTCCTTTGTGAGAGCTTTTCATCTCTCTTTTGTGAGAGTTTTATTTGTGCTGTTATGGCTTTATTTTTTCAAGCTTTATCTCTTTTTGATTATTCTAAATTTGCAATCTTAGTTGGGATGCCTATGTCAAAGTTTCTTCGAACCTGCGTGATCGTTAGTGGAGGCACACCACATTGTCTTAATTTTGATGTTAGACCGTTCCATTATTGTAATGGTCCTTTTGTGACTAGTTTGTATTGGCCTGTGTTGCATGGACACGAACACAGGGACACAGAAATGCGACACAGAAAATCTCAAAAAACTAGGACACGGACACGGACACGGCCATTAAAATAATAATAAATTCTAATAAAATTATAATAGTATATACTTATATATATTTATAAAAAAATGATGAAGAAAAAAAAAGGAATCATCAACTGGCCTGTGGTCCTATATATAGCATAAAATATTATGCATCCACTGAAGCAAGGAAATGCACCCTCGTCCATTCAATACTGATAAAGTAGCAGGTAGAACACGTTCCACAATTATTATAATATATTTCAACCTTTAGTCTTTCATTATTAATTCTTATATGCTAGTCCTTTTCTTTTGGACAGACATAAAGATATACATGAAACAATGGAGAATTTGGAAGTTATCTATATGGTGATCATATTGTGGAATAGTAGGTAGTAGAGTATATATGTGAAAGACCCAACTGTCTTAGTTCTTTTTATTCCCTTATTAAATTAATTTAGATGAATTTAAAATAGATTATCGCTTATATCAAACAAATATATCCTGACAGTTAATAATACTCAGAGCTTGGTTTTCATTATTTTTCTAAGGTTTTCATGAAATGAAACATAATTCAATCCATTTGATTATTTTCTAGTGGTGTGCCCAAATGCTCCTACCACCATATGAAATATTTAAAAGCAACTAGTGTATCATGAAAAATATATAAAAACCTCTGAGTCACATGATCATGGGCATCTCATGAAATTCAAAGTAAGAAATGCAAAAACATAAAGCTGGACATCTTAATTTTAAAAGTATAGTGGCCAAGAAATTTGGAGAATAATGATCATCATTACAATCATAATTAATTAATTTCCTCAAAGGAGAATACAAAAGAAAAAGAAAGAATCAAGCCATTAGCAAATAATCACCACTGCAATCTTTAGATCATTACACAATCCACCCTTGAAAATACAACCAATTAAAATAAAGAAAGCACACCAAGCCAACCTTTTCTTTAGGAAGTACAAATCAAGAGGTTTCAATTAGCAAAAGAAGAGAAGGAGATAAGCTAATTAGGCATAAAGCATCACTAAGTAGAAGTAGTAGTGCTGGTGATATGGAATACGCGACTGCAGCTATAGACAGAGCAAAATGCTTGCAATGTCATCAAGAGCAAGAGCAACAAGCCAGCAAGCACAGCAATAAATTGCCAGGAACCAAAAACATAAACCTTCATAAACTTTGTCATTTTGACCTTCCATCTGCCATTGTAATACTTGTTCACATCTTCAATTGCCTTGTCCAAGAATGGCACTTTGGTCAATCTAATGGACTTGCTCATACCATTCCAAACCTTGGCTACTTCTTCATCGGTTTTCAAACGGTTCAAAATTATACCTTTCTCTCTAAGCAGTTTCGCGTCCTCCTCAGTGTCTATGATCCCGTTCATTAATTCGGTGTAACGGGTGAAAACCAACGGCCCTGATGCATTTGATACTTCATATGCTACCAAGTTTCTCAAGATCACCTCTGTATTTACATCCAGGCTTGTAGCAGGGAGGTAAAATGTGACTGTTTTAGGATCAAAGGAGATGGTCGAAACGCTACCTTTTGTTTTCACAAAACGGACCCCGGATTTTACAAGATCAGAAACAGAAGGGATGGTAATCTCCTCTATCAATGGTGGTTTACTAATGCTATTGCTCGAATTCTCATTTTCGGGGTTGGTTTCTTCTTTGTCTTGGGTGGAAAATAAATAAGAAACAGGTTGTTTCAACATTGAAAATCCAGGAAGGTTGGAGAGGATTGTCCAAGGCAATTTAAAAAACATTTTAACAGGACCAGATACAAGTAGTTTTTTCAATAGACGTACCGGACCTTTGTTTAGTTTCGACAGCAGCTTCCATACCTCCTGCAGAAACTGCTTCACGAAATTCGGGCTATCAGAAGATTTTGATTCCTTGTGTGGTGTGGATTCTCCTTCATCCTCAGCTTCCACAATTTCGGACGGTCGACGTTCTAACTTGGGGGTGATCATTTGGTACAAAAAGTCTAGCAAGTGAGCACATTCTGAGACTTGGATCTTTGGTAGGTCTTGATCCACCACCTTGAATGGTGAAAGCTCCTTGCACAACCCCATCAGCATCGAAAGCAGCATGTCGTCGGCTTGTTCCAGTGATTTGAATTGAAACTCCAAAGTTCTTCTGGACACAAATAGTGGGATTTGGTTTTCAAGCATCACCAAGTCCCTAAGAATTGCATGGTGAGCTGACTTGCTCCCTGAAACGTCAACCAAGTGTGACATTCTTGAGGAAACTCTGGTCAAAACCCTTCCTTCTTTGGCCCCATAGATTTCGAGTAACTCAAGGAAAAATGATGCATCAATGGCCATCATCCAACCTAAAGTGTCACCATTGAAATCCAAATACTTGTGGTAGCAAGCGCGAATCCGCGGCTCCAGCTTCTTCAATTGCTCAACAAGGTCTTGGAACTTGAGGCATTGGAGCTGCTTTTGGGTCCTTTTAGCTGCAGCCACTTTGTACCTCTCCATCTCATAGAGCTCAGGGCGCAAATAGTGGTAAGGGCCAATTGCAACTTCTTGAGGGATGTAGGAATCTGGATCACTAGCCAAAAGGGCCTTGGGGACATTGAAAATGGAGACAGGGATTTCCCCATCATACTCAAGCTCTTCCTCTAGTGTTTTTTGGATTTGAATGACCCATTGAAACTCATTGAAATTTGTACTGGATTTGGAAGAAAATGTTGGTTGGAGAGAAGACATGTTTTTGTTCTTCTCTTGTAGCTAGGGAGAAACTTTTTGGTGGGTTGATGGCAGTTCGTGAGAGTATTGATTGTTGAGGAAGTTATGAGAATTTAGGACAGCCCATGAATTAATACTGTGATTAAAGTAGTTTAATTGAGTGGTAAGTTGTATTTTAAAAAAATAGTCAATGCGTTTTCCTCATGGTTGATTGTTTACTTTTTTTAAACCCACTTGTGCAAGAATGGTATCAAAATTGAGATTACATGTTGCTTAATGAGGACAGTGGGATGGAAGTTCCATGCTAACTTTTTTCTCCATAGCAATTTTGTTTTCGTCTACTTGTATACAAAGTCAAGTCCATAGCGACTATTTAAACTTGCCTCACTAATTGGCCGGAGATAGTAATTATCGAATATTATATTGTTGTGGCGTGGCTGTTTTTAGATGATTACATGGAAATTTTCTTTTTATTTTATTCTATCAGAAATTAGGGATTCGAACTTAAAAGATCTTTTAACATTAGAAAAAGAAGTATCATTAATTTAGTAACTAATTCAAAATTCATTACAATGTCTCTTTTGATCGCCAAATTTGAATATAACTTGGTTTTTAAGTTTACCTCATGAGTCATGTATAGAAAAAATAAATTTCTTTTAAAGATATTTGGTTAGACTTAACACAAAGAAGATACAAGTTAAAGTGGGTGTATTCAATTGAGATTTTAATGATTGTTTTGAAGCTTAAAAGTCCAGTGGTATCCCATTAGGATTTTTAAGTAATCAATAAAAATATTGTGGTATTCAATTACGATTTTTAATCAATCCAAGTCTTGTGGTTTTCAATTAGGACTTTTTTTTTTATAGAGAGAAAATGGTATTGCATTCAACTCAAAGAGAACATTATATGGTAAAAACGAGCATGTTAACGGTGGCCTCGTTAAAACCTTCCTAGGAAAAACCACAATGGATAAAACCTCGGGGTAGGAAAGAGCACCACCCATGCTAATGACTAAACAGAAGAGTCAACACCCCTATTACAAAGTTAGACAAAACAAGACCAATCCTCCCTAACGCCATCTAGGAGCCAGGGAGGTCCATCACCCAACCAATAACAAAGCTCCTTCGCTCGAAGACTATAACATGCAATACAATGAGCCACAGTGTTGGCAGTATGGGGGACAAAACGAACACAGGAGGATAACGCCAGAAGAAGACGCCGAATTTCAATCACAAGCACTCCCTCAGGAGCTAAACATTCTTCCTCCTTTGATAGTAATTGCACTGTAGCCAGGGAGTCAAATTCAACTACCAATGACAGAAGCGATGCATCTAAGGCAAAAGAGAGGCCTACTTTGAGAGCGTAAAGCTCGGTAGCCAACACAAACAGGAGACTAGGTGCCCTCATTGCCATCGCCCCTATAAGAACGTCGTGTGAGTCCAAAACAATCAGACCTTCCCCCCGAAAACCATCCTGCAAATCCAAAGCACCATTGACATTGAGCTTAAAATAACCAACCTGAGGAGGACGCCAATGTTGGTCTAAAATGGTCAAAGAAATACACCTATGAAGTAGTAACTGAGATTGATGATATTCCGCAACATAGTTCTTTGCACAGTAAAGGAGATGTTCCGCAGACATAGGATCAGAACCAAAAAGGACAACATTCCAATCATTCCACAATAGCCACAGCACAGTAACAAAAAGAGGTTGCTGAGCAATTGGGATTAAATCCCATGCCGCCAACAACCAAGTAGCAGCGTCGTCCAAAGTCAAACCAAGAAAAACTGTAGGCAATTTCGAAGACTCCCATTCGAGATGAATAGCTAAGCAATCTCGTAGGGCATGAACTGCTGTTTCGCAGCCAGTGGAGCAACAAAAACAAGTCGCATCCATGGCGATCTTAAGGTGAAAAAGGACAACTTTTGTTGGGATGCCATTCTGAGTGAAACGCCAAAGAAAGTGCTGTATTTTCGCCGACACTTTCATTTTCCAAAGATGCTTCCATAATTTTTGTGACGAAGAAGAACCAGTACCAGTGCCAGTGTGACTGAGAGCAAAATTCTGATATTCTAAGGCAGCCCAGTATCCACTCTTCACAGTATATCACAGCAAAATTCTGTGTAGTAAAGTGCCAAATTCTACGATCGACGTTATCACAGACCAAAGGTATAGACACGATAGTCTCCACTTCCATGAAAGTAAATAAACTATAAACCTTGGAAACATCCCACCGCCCACTTGCTGAAATCAAGGTGCTAACCTTAGTACCCATAGGGACGCGTGGAGCAGTTTGAGCAGTGAATATGCGACAATGGGGAATCCAGGCATCACCATAAATTGGTACCAGCCGATCGTCACCAATCCGCCATCGCAAACCACATAGTAAGAGCTCTTGACCCCATAGAATAGACTACCAAGTATAGGAAGGAAACGAACCTTTTTGTGCACTCAAGAAATCAGTAGTAGGGAAATACCTAGCTTTCAACATCCGAGCTACGAGGGAATTAGGAGATTGGAGCAAACGCCAACCTTGTTTTGCCAATAGAGCTTTGTTAAAATTGACTAACTGCTGGAAACCCAACCTTCCTTTCGACTTATGTCGGCATAGTGCTTTCCAATTTTTCCAATGAATTCCTTGCGCAGCACCCTTAGACCACCAAAACCGAGCAATAATACTTTCAACCTCATTGCAGATCACGACGGGGAGCCTGAAGACGCTTATTGAGTAAGTAGGCATAGCTTGGCAAAATGCCTTAATCAAAACTTCCTTCCCAGCTTTCGAGATTAATCGACCTTCCTAGCTAGTGATCTTCTTCCAGATGTGATCTTTAAGAGTGTGAAACAATAGTTTTTTATTTTTTCCAGCAACTGTAGAAAGTCCCAAATATTTTTCTTGGCAGGGGACAATAGGAACACCCAACATGGCTTGAATTTGGGCTTGTGTAGCCGGCGGTGTAGAAGGACTAAAACATAAGGCTGATTTCTCCAAATTAACCTGTTGACCAGAAGCCTCCTCATAGATACGAAATATCCGCTTGAGCTCAGTAACTTGACGGGGTTCAGCATCACAAAACAGTAAACTATCATCTGCAAAAAAACAAATGATTTAAAGAAGGTGTCGAAGCCTCAATTGAAACTCCCCTAATTTTGGAATTTAACTCAGCTTGCTGTAGAAGAGCAGAAAATCCTTCAGCCACAATAAGAAAAAGATAAGACGAAATGGGATCTTCTTGGCGTAGAGCTCTGGACGAGATGATCTTACCATAAAGTCGCCCCTAGAGTAACACTGAGTAAGAGGATGTGGTAATACTGTTGGCGAGTAGAATATATCCTATTCTATTTGGGTTTTATTTATTTTTCCTTTTGTATAGATATTATGTAATTAGGATTCCACTTATTTCCTAATTAAACCCTACTAGGGTTTGTAACCTATATTATAAATACCTCCTTTCGGAGAATGAAATATATCTGAAAATATTCTACCCATATTGTTTGACTTGGTATCAGAGCCTAGTTTCTGGTGACCTGTGTGTGTTGTGCCCACCCGTGTTCTATTGTGTGCCCTAACTTCTTTTAGGGTTCTTGTGTTTGTGCCTTTGCCGTGTTCCGCTGTGTGCTCGATCGTGTTTGTGCCTCTACTGTGTTCGTGCATCTGCCTCTATTGTGTTTGTGCCTCTGTTGTCTTCGTGCATCTGCCATATTTGTGTCTGTGCTGTGATCTGTTGTATACCCTGCGTGATTTGTTGAATTTCTGCTACAATCATAGGTGATAATTCCATTGTTGGTGCTGCTGCTGCTTCTGCAAATTTGCGT
>NW_018921447.1:16465-26763 GCF_002207925.1 Prunus avium
ACATCTGGGTATTTTATGTTTGTGGGTGGCAATCTTGTTACGTGGAGGAGCAAGAAACAAAATGTGGTGTCTAGATCTAGTGCTGAGGTCGAGTATCGGGGAATGGCCCATGGTGTATCTGAGTTACTATGGTTGAGGAGATTATTGAAAGACCTTGGTTTTGGGCCTAATAAACCCATGGATTTATATTGTGACAATATGGCTGCGATTGCAATTGCTCATAATCCTGTACAACATGACCGTACAAAACATGTGGAGGTTGATCGAAATTTCATTAAAGAAAAGTTGGATGCGGAGATTGTGTCCTTCCCCTTCATCCGTTCAGAGTATCAATTAGCTGATGTTCTTACGAAAGCTATTTCTACAAGTATCTTTCTCAACTCGCTTGGCAAGTTGGGCATGCGTGACGTCTTTGCTCCAACTTGAGGGGGAGTGTTGGCGAGTAGAATATATCCTATTCTATTTGGGTTTTATTTATTTTTCCTTTTGTATAGATATTATGTAATTAGGATTCCACTTATTTCCTAATTAAACCCTACTAGGGTTTGTAACCTGTATTATAAATACCTCCTTTCGGAGAATGAAATATATCTGAAAATATTCTACCCATATTGTTTGACTAATACAGCCCATAATCAAATTGACAAAGCGAGCAGGAAACTCCATAGTACGCATCATGCAATCAAGAAAGGGCCATTCAACCCGATCATAAGCTTTTGCCATGTCCATTTTCAACACAAGCTTGCGTCTTCCTGCTTTTCCCTTCCTCTTAAAACAATGAATAGTTTCAAAAGTTGCTCACACATTGTCCAAAATCATATGGTCAGGAATAAAGGCACTCTGGAATTCCGAAATCATATGGGGCAAAGCCTTTTTGAGTATGTTAGCTATTGTCTTGGAAATAATTTTGTAGAGCACATTACAGAGACTAATAGGACAATATTCGGTAACTCGGGTTGGTGACGCAATCTTCGGAATAAGAGCAATTAAAGTGTAGTTAAAACTCACGACACTATCACAACCATTGAGAACATTCATATAGAGTTGGCAAACATCACCCCCCACAACATCCTAATACTTCTGGTAAAATAAAGCCCCATCTGGACATGAAGATTTAGTTGGAGCCATAGACTATAAGGCGGCCTCAACTTCATCCATTGTAAAATCCAAGTTTAGTGCACGCTGAGTCATCTGAGGGACATGTTTTTTCACAGCATCAAAAATTTCAGTCGCCATATAACCGCAATCAGAAGAAAAAAGCCGGTGATAGAAATCTAGGAAAATGTCGCCCACCTTCTAATAATCGTACTGCAAGCGATTTTGGGCATCTAGTATACCATGCATACAGTTCGTCTTAGCCCTATGATTTGCAACTTTGTGGAAATAAGAAGTATTTCGGTCCCCATATTGAAGCCAAGTCACCCTAGACCGTTGTCGCCAATAAATTTTATCAAGTTCCAGTAATTTATCTAACTCACATTCCAATAATTTTTTGCTGTGAAAATTAACATCAGTCGATGTTGCAACTTGAAAGGAACCAATCTATTGGTGTAGCACTTCAACTTTATTTTTTAGATCACCAAATTTCACCTGTTTCCAAGATGAAAGTTGCTGAGTACAACGGGCGATATTTGCTACAGGGGTAGCCAAAGATGACCAAGAATTTTTAATTACCACACCACATTCGTCATCCTTAGACCATAGCTCTTTGAAGTGAAACAGGCGTCGCCCCATAGGGGTTCGACCAACCTGGGAGTCTTGAGTATCTGTGACAATAAGAAGAGGGTGATGATCAGAAGAAAACGCCATTAAATGATAAATTGTAAAGTTACCCCACTAAGACAAAAGCTGCTGATTTCCAAAACCTCGATCAAGGCGTGCTTGCACATTGTGTTCATTCTTCCTATTATTCATCCACGTAAAAGGGTGGCCCACAAAGTTAAAAGATAATAACTGGCAATCCAAAATAGCACGTTTGAAATCCTCAATCTGGGATAAGAAAAAGTATGGTGGTATTAAAAAACTTACCAATTTTGAGGTATTTCGTTAAATGGTGTATTGTATGAGACTTTTGAGTGGATGATATAAATACCAAACCCCATAAAAAAATCCCACCCTCCTATGCCTGATTCTCACGTTTTTTGTTTTTGGCGAAGATGAACAAATAAAGATAAACAAGGTACTCATGTCTTTACAAGGGCTTGGTTTAACCAGATTCGATCCTTCTGTATTTAGTGGATAGACTCAGATAGGTCTTTGTTTTCTTTGCTTTCTCTAGTCTATCTTTGTTTTCTTTTTCTCCTGGCTGTTTGGTTGCAGGAGGTGTTTCCCACCTTTCTTTTGGCTTCATGTCTATACTATTTGTTTGCTTTTATCTTATGGATAATCTCTTTGCCCAATGAAAAAAGGGACTCAGATGGCTTACCTTTCTAAACAATAATTTCAGATATGCTGCTTTCAATAGTTGTTCATATTATGCAATATGCATGCATTTTTCTCAATAGATTTTCGGCTCGTTTATTTCCTTTGATTTATTTGTCTTTCTTTAGTCAATTTGTGGAATCAATTTGAGTGACAAGTGTTTTGTACTAGTGCCATATCATAGCTGGACCATTTTGACTTGTTTTCAGCTGTTCAGTTTCTTATTTGAATTGATTCAATTAACTTGTATGTTGTAATATTTATAAATTCAATTAATTCAAAAATTTTCCTTGTTGTAGCTTGTTCCTGTGTCAATTCTCAATTCCAGACACCAAGTTCTCTATCCAAAACTTAATAGCTGCATGGTTTTAGTTTAATGACAGTTATGTTTGAATTTGGGACCGCTATGGTTTTAGCTCTAGAACACGATGATTTGAAGAAAGCCATACATGACAGATAGTAATGATAAACTTGAGCTAAGATTGGTGTAACTCAACTTTCTGTTTCTTTAAAGGCTTGGCATAGGATGGAAGATGGCTATCCCGAATCCAATCCACACTTTGGTGAAATCTACTTTGGAGAATACAAGAAAGTTCTACGTGAATTAAAATCATAAGTAAAATCTTGTAATTACAATCTATTAGAATAGAAGGAGATAAGCTAATTAGGCCTAAAGCATCACTAAGTAGAAGTAGTAGTGGTGGGGATATGGAATACGCGACTGCAGCTATAGGCAGAGCAAAATGCTTGCAATGTCATCAAGAGCAAGAGCAACACGCCAGCAAGCACAGCAAGAAATTGCCAGGAACCAAACACATAAACCTTCATAAACTTTGTCATTTTGACCTTCCATCTGCCATTGTAATACTTGTTCACATCTTCAATTGCCTTGTCCAAGAATGGCACTTCGGTCAATCTAATGGACTTGCTCATACCATTCCAAACCTTGGCTACTTCTTCATCGCTTTTCAAACGGTTCAAAATTATACCTTTCTCTCTAAGCAGTTTCACGTCCTCCTCAGTGTCTATGATCCCGTTCATTAATTCGGTGTAACGGGTGAAAACCAACGGCCCTGATGCATTTGATACTTCATATGCTACCAAGTTTCTCAAGATCACCTCTGTATTTACATCCAGGCTTGTAGCAGGGAGGTAAAATGTGACTGTTTTAGGATCAAAGGAGATGGTCGAAACGCTACCTTTTGTTTTCACAAAACGGACCCCGGATTTTACAAGATCAGAAACAGAAGGGATGGTAATCTCCTCTATCAATGGTGGTTTACTAATGCTATTGCTCGAATTCTCATTTTCGGGGTTGGTTTCTTCTTTGTCTTGGGTGGAAAATAAATAAGAAACAGGTTGTTTCAACATTGAAAATCCAGGAAGGTTGGAGAGGACTGTCCAAGGCAATTTAACAATCACTTTAACAGGACCAGATTCAAGTAGTTTTTTCAAAAGACTTACTGGACCTTTGTTTAGTTTCGACAGCAGCTTCCATACCTCCTGCAGAAACTGCTTCACGAAATTCGGGCTATCAGAAGATTTTGATCCCTTGTGTGGTGTGGATTCTCCTTCATCCTCAGCTTCCACGATGTCAGACAGTCGACGTTCTAACTTGGGGGTGATCATTTGGTACAAAAAGTCTAGCAAGTGAGCACATTCTGAGACTTGGATCTTTGGCAGGTCTTGATCCACCACCTTGAATGGTGAAAGCTCCTTGCACAACCCCATCAGCATCGAAAGCAGCATGTCGTCAGCTTGTTCCAGTGATTTGAATTGAAACTCTAAAGTTCTTCTGGACACAAATAGTGGGATTTGGTTTTCAAGCATCACCAAGTCCCTAAGAATTGCATGGAGAGCTGACTTGCTCCCTGAAACGTCAACCAAGTGTGACATTCTTGAGGAAACTCTGGTGAAAACCCTTCCTTCTTTGGCCCCATAGATTTCGAGTAACTCAAGGAAAAATGATGCATCAATGGCCATCATCCAACCTAAAGTGTCACCATTGAAATCCAAATACTTGTGGTAGCAAGCGCGAATCCGCGGCTCCAGCTTCTTCAATTGCTCAACAAGGTCTTGGAACTTGGGGCATTCGAGCTGCTTTTGGGTCCTTTTAGCTGCAGCCACTTTGTACCTCTCCATCTCATAGAGCTCAGGGCGGAAATAGTGGTAAGGGCCAATTGCAACTTCTTGAGGGATGTAGGAATCTGGATCACTAGCCAAAAGGGCCTTGGGGACATTGAAAATGGAGACAGGGATTTCCCTATCATACTCAAGCTCTTCCTCTAGTGTTTTTTGGATTTGAATGACCCATTGAAACTCATTGAACTCTGTACTGGATTTGGAAGAAAATGTTGGTTGGAGAGAAGGCATGTTTTTGTTCTTCTCTTGTAGCTAGGGAGAAACTTTTTGGTGGGTTGATGGCAGTTTGTGAGAGTATTGATTGTTGAGCAAGTTACGAGAATTTATGAGAGCCCATGAATTAATACTGTGATTAATGTACGTTAATTGAGTGGTAAGTTGTATTTTTTTTAAATAGTCAATGCGTTTTCCTCATGCTTGATTGTTTATTTTTATCAAAGGTCTCTTTCATATGGTATGAAAATTGAGATTTATATTTTACATGTTGCTTAATGAGGACACTGGGATGAAAGTTCCATGCAAACTTTTTCTCCATAGGTTTTGGGTCCAGCAATTTTGTTTTCGTCTACTTATATACAAAGTCAAGTCCACAAAAGCGACTATTCACACTTGCCTAACAAATTGACCGGAGATGGTAATTATCCAATATTACATTGTTGTGGCGCGGCTGTTTTTAGATGATTACACGGAAATTTTCTTTTTCTTTAGGGATTCGAACTTAAAAGATCTTTTAACACTAGAAAAAGAAATATCATTGATTTAGTAACTAATTCAAAATTCATTACAATGTCTCTTTTGATCGCCAAATTTGAATATAACTTGGTTTTAAGTTTACCTCATGAGTCATGTATAAAAAATAAAAATAAAATAAAATAATAAGATATTTGGTTACACTTAACACAAAGAAGATACAAGTTAAGGGGGGTGTATTCAATTGAGATTTTAGTAGATTGTTTTGAATCTTAAAAGTCCAGTGGTATCCAATTAGGATTTTTAAGTAATCAATAAAATTTGGGGGTATTCAATTAGGATTTTTAAATAATCAATTCAAGTCTTGTGGTATTCAATTAGAACTTTTAAAACATAAGAAAAATTACGTTCACCGAGTCAAAGCCTTAAATTCGTTCCTAACAACCGGAGTTCAATTCCTTTCTCTTACTCTCTCTCGTGTTTCAGTTTCGTTTTCCTTTCTTTCAATTTCTCTCCCTAGAAAGTGAGACTTTTGAGGTATTTCGTTAAATGGTGTATTGTGTGAGACTTTTGAGTGGGTATATACATACCAAACCCCATTAAAAATCCTACCCTCCTATGCCTGATTCTCACGTTTTTTGTTTTTGGGGAAGATGAACAAATGAAGATAAACAAGGTACTCATGTCTTTACAAGGGTTTGGTTTAACCAGACTCGATCCTTTTGTATTTAGTGGATAGACTCAGATAGCTGTCTTTGTTTTCTTTGCTTTCTCTAGCTATCTTTGTTTACTTTTTCTCCTGGCTGTTTGGTTGCAGGAGGCGTTTCCCACCTTTCTTTTGGCTTCATGTCTATATTATTTGTTTGCTTTCATCTTATGGATAATCTCTTTGCCCAATAAAAAAAAGAGGCTCAGATGACTTACCTTCCTAAACAATAATTCCATGTACGTTGCTTTCAATAGTTGTTCATATTATGCAATATGCATGCATTTTTCTCAATAGATTTTCGGCTTGTTTATTTCCTTTGATTTATTTGTCTTTCTTTAGTCAATTGTGGAATCAATTTGAGTGACAAATGTTCTATACTAGTGTCATATCATACCTGGACCATTTTGACTTGTTTTCAACTTTCCAGTTTCTTATTTGAATTGATTCAATTAACTTGTCTGTTGTAATATTTATAAATTCAATTAATTCAAGATTTTTCTTTGTTGTAGCTTGTTCCTATGTCAATTCTCAGTTCCAGACACCAAGTTCTCTATCCAAAACTTAATAGCTGCATGGTTTTAGTTTAATGACAGTTATGTTTGAATTTTGGGACCTCTATCGTTTTAGCTCTAGAACACGATGACTTGAAGAAAGTCATACATGATAACTTGACCTAAGATTGGTGTAACTTCAACTTTCTGTTTCTTTAAAGGCTTGGCATACTTTAAGTAATGGATGGAAGATGGCTAACCCAGATCCAATCCACACTTTAGTGGAATCTACTTTGGAGAATACAAGAAAGTCCTACGTGAATTAAAATCATAAGTAAAATCTTGTAATTACAATCTATTAAAATCATAAGAAAAATCATGTAATTACAAATCATGCTGAAATCTATTACATAAAAATCATGTAATTACAATCTATTAAGATTTCAATTGAATCCTAAAATCTTTTGCAATATGATTTTCTTTTAGGGTTTTTAACTGTAGAAGTCCCTGAACTTTACTTTGAGTTGCAATTGGGTCTCTGAACTTTTTTTTGAGGCAATTAGGTCATCCAACTCTCTCATTCGTTCCAATTGAGTCATTCTGTCAATTTGGCCGTTAATTTGAGGACTAAAACAGTCCATTTCAATTAAAATATTTTAAACTTAAAAAATTGAAAAATAAATGAAATAAATAAAGGGAGTTTCACTAAAATACCCAAAATGGGGCTGAAATTATAAAAATACCCAACACCCAAAACACTTATAAACATACCCAAAACTCATCATTACACACACTCAAAACCCATTTATAAACATACCCAAAACCCATCATTACACACATACCCAAAACTCATTTTGGGTATGTTTCTATGTTTAAATAGTGCTTGGGTATTTTTATAAATACATGTCTAGGATTGGGTATTTTTATAAATATCTAATAAATAAATAAACTTAAAAATAAAAAATACAAATCCAAATCCCTCTCTCTCAGCTGTCCCCTTTGTCTCTCCCTCTCTCCCGCAACCCATTCCCCCCTCCTCCTTATCCCACCCCCCTCAAAACCCAGATCCCAACCCAACCTGCTAGGGGTGGGCACGGTCCAGTCCAATCCGATTTGGAACTCAGATCGGAACCAAAAATTGGTACTATTCATCTAGTCCGGTCCAATCCAATTTTTGGGAAAAACAAGAGGAAAACTGCACCAACTCGGATTGCCAATTTTCGGTGTGGTTTTCCTGTTTCTGGTTCTCCACCGGCTTCTACCAGATCTACCAATAAGCACATACGACTACTCAACAAAAGCACATCAAACAATAAGCACGAATCTACCAGATTTATCAATCTGCCAATCTGCCATATCTACCAACCTACCAAAGTGAAAAGGAGAGAGAGAGAGAGAAAAGAAAAGAAAAGAAAAGAAAGGGGAAAGGGGAGAGAGAGAGAGAGAGAGAGAGAGAGAGAGAGAGTGGAGTCACAGAAGAAAAGGAAAGAAAAGGGAAAGTGGGGGGGGAGAGAGAGAGAGAGATAAAAGAAAAAGAAGAGTGAGCTTCGGAAAGAAAAAAAGAGGGGAAAAAGAGAGAGAGGTGAAGTAGGGTTATGGAATAGGCTTTGAAAATAAAAGACATATGGGCTTTGAAAATAAAAGATATATGGGCTTTAAAGTTGGCTTTTTATTTGGGTTCATTAGAATTGGACTTAAGTATGAGATATTTTAAAATAAATTAATACAGCCGGTCCGGTTCGGTCCGATCTTGTAAGGTGTGAAATTAAAACCAAAATCGATTGGAACTGGTTCAGTCTAGTTCAGTGCTGGTTTGTTGACTTTTTTAGTCAACTTTGTTTTTTAGGTTTTTTCTATTCGGTCTGGTTCGGTGTTCTGATTTTCCAGTCCCGATGCCCACCCCTACAACCTGCAACCCACCCCCTATCTCCCAATCCACATAACCCACCCCCTCTAAGTGCAAAGTGTTCGAATTTTTTTTCTTTTTCAAATTTTGAATTTGCAGAGAGAGAGAGAGAGGATCTGGATGGGTCTCAGGTGAGGCTGGGGTGGATCTCGGGTGGGGACGAGGGTGGTTGTTTCAATCCTGTGGTCTCCATTGGTGGAAAGCTTGTGGGGGCTATGGATAGAGTCATGGCCTCTCACATCAATGGCACTCTAGATCCTCTTCTCAAAGAGGCTGGGGCTCTCTGGCTCTGAAAATGGATTCTCTTGTTTCTTCAAATACTATGACCTAATTACATAGCACAAAAGTACCTAATTGATGACCAACAGCAAGGCAGAGGAAGATGAGTTGCTTTTATGAGTCACCCCTAGCTCCATTTTGGACACACTAATCCTTAATGTCTCACTCACTAGCTAGCTACTTGATTTCTCTTCTGAGTTTTGTTTTCTTAGTTTCATATGGGTGTGTTGGATGGAGAAGGTGGAGTTGGGGTAGATGATGAATGAAGAATCCGAAAGGACGCTTTTACCCCCTTATTTTGATGGACAAAAATTGACAGAGTTGGATGGTAGGACCCAATTGGAACTATTTGTCGAGTTAACTTATGTAATTGTCTCAACAAAAAAAAAGTTCAGGGACCCAATTGCAACTCGAGGCAAAGTTCAAGGACGTCTACAGTTAAAAACCCTTTTCTTTTATCAATGGGCTAAAGCCCATTCTAATCTGATTGCCACGTGTCAAATATTTATTAGGCTATATGTTTTGTATTATGTTACACCCAACACACTTGATCAGACCTAATCTCTCAAGTTTCTTTCTTTTGTCCATTCGCGCCGCTTCTCTTGTCTTCCTCACAGCACGAACTCTGGGTTTAGGGTTTTAGGGTAAAGGGAAAATTGATTCAAAATCAAATTTTAGTTTTCACTTTCAACCCTCATTCTGTCGACTTTCGCTCTGCCTCCTCCCACGGTACACAATATCTGTACAAAAGGAAAAAAATATAGTCATAATAAACTAGGAAATAAATATCCTAATTAAGCTAGGATCTCGCTAACATACTAAACATAGAAGTATATATTACTTTAATACTATATTTTTGACTAACATTTTTGTTTGAATATTACAAAAATTCATATGTGTGGTTATCATATCCAAACATACTATATAACAAAAATGCATGTATACTTAAGTATTATATGTGCATCTATTTTTTGTTATAATGTATGTGTATATATAAAACACACATACATGTATACATCAGAATTATACACATGCCTATATATACTTAAGTTTATTATATATACATATATGTGCATACATATCACTTTAAGATTATGTATTTTTGACTATACTATATAACAAAAATGCATATGTGTGCTTGTTACCTATGAATCATGATAGGAGTATATGTGTGCTTACCTAGAGCAAGACTAAATTATTTTTCCATTAAATTTTCATTAGCTAATACCACGTGAAATACTTTCATTTGGTTTTAGATGTACATGTATATATGTATACATAAAACATAAAAGATTTCCCAAGTTACATTTATAAAAATCAAGATTAAACATACATTTAATTATATCAAACAGAAACTATCTCTCCCTATATAAATTAAATATACATATAATTATAAGTAATTGTGCTATCTACTATACTACTATTTCCTTTAAAATGTTCATAAATTTTTTTTAAAGATGAAATAAGATTTAATAATAAAAGTTACATAAAAAAAAATCATAATTTAAACAAGTGCATTCATTGTTAGTTAATATTAACATATTAAAAATTATATAACATTTTTAGTTGGGTCACACATTTTTAATTGTGCAACTCTTATTCATGATAAGGTTTATATAACATTTCCAACAAAAACAGAAAAACAAAAAGGTTTAATATG
>NW_018921447.1:26911-45733 GCF_002207925.1 Prunus avium
AACAGCACTTTAAAAATATTGTTTACCAAACATGGAGCTGCTTTACTTTACAGCTAATTATTTTCAAAGCACAGCAGAAGCAACTTTTTTTTAAAGTGACAGCAATCCCTAACTAGGCCTTAATATGCCAGCAGCCCAGTTACTTTTATCCCAGCCCATTTCGCAGCAGCCCAAATGCCAAATTCCAACCCTAACCTAATCCCCTTCCTCCCAGGTTCTCTGGTTCTCACTCTTTCTCTCTCTAGTTCTCTATCCTTGGCTCTCTCTCCCTCCCGATCTTTCTCTAGTTCTCTATCTGGCCGAATTACAGGCCTACTCCCACCTCTTTCGAGCTCCCTACCTCAGTTCTCTGTCTCACTCACATCCTTCCCACTCACGGCCTCTGGCTTTCCATAAAAGGTATGAAAATTTCTAAGTTTCTCTTTATTTTTTGTTTTTGGCTGTTTCAATAATTGGGTGTTTCAGATTTGGTGTTTTGGACTGTTTTAATATGCTGGTAATTGATACTTAGACTGATTTTGGTTTTGTCATTGCTGTGTGTGGTATAGTAGAAAAAAAAGGAGTTGAAAGGAAAAAGGGACAAATGCATAGGTTTTTGGGTTTTGCTGTTGAAATCAAGGCATACTTTTTTTTTTTTTCCTTCTTTGTATAATTTTTTTTTAATTCATGACATTTACCTTGCTGTTTTTTCATCTGGGTTTGGTTTGTTCTGTATTTTTATTGTTCTATTTTGATGCCAATGATGCTGTACATGAAGGAAACTATTGTGGAAATGAACAAACCCTTCGATACACATGCAGTGATTTGAACTGTGTTCTTCTAATGTCTTCAGCTTGGTAGAGAACAAAATCAAACGAATTCAAAAATTGGAACTAATTCTGCTACTCAAAGATAGTTGAGCAAGTTGGTGGCTAAAAACCATGTAGTATGCATGTACAAGGATAGAATGGCTAGTAGTACCTTACTTTTGTGTCATAAGTTTTATTACAATTATGTGTTCTAAGATAATGCATTCCATGAATTTAGATTAATGTCTATTGATAAAGTCATATCCAAAGGCTTGTCTGTGAATAAAGAAGGTATGAGAGGAGAAATGGTCCATTTTAAAATTCATTCAAAATCAACGGTATGGGGGTCAAAGGGGCCAGAGCCTCTTAACTGGATGGTGCTCTGGTGCTCGTCCTCCGGGTCTGAGGTTGTCCTGTCTGAGCTAGAGGATATAAATAAGGCTGTTTCTGGACAGCTTTAAGTATGTTATGCTTTGTGGGATGTTTATTTTTTATGTTATGCTTTGTTGGATGTTTTTATGTTATGCTTTGTTATGCTATCCTCTGTATATGTATCTCCCTTATCCTTGTGTATGTGTATAGCTAAGCAGGCCTCAGAAACCTCAGTCCTAAAGCCTTCCTCAAGTCCCGGACAAAGATGAGACCTTTAGATGAGACTGAGACCACGGCAGTGTTCGAAAAGCTTTTCAAGTTCACAGGCAACAACCTCAAAAACATAGTTGAGAACCCTTCTCATGAAGGCCCAGACCCAGATTCAGGCCGTTATTGCTTTCGCCTCCACAAGAACAAGGTCTACTATGTTAGCGAATCACTAGTAAAGCGTGCTACAAATATAGCTCGGACTCAGTTAGTCTCTCTGGGCACTTGTATCGGTAGGTTTACTCATGGTGGTAGTTTCCACTTAACAGTTCAGTGCTTGAGTTTAGTGGCCTCAAATGCTAAACACAAGGTCTGGCTCAAACCTACCTCTGAGATGTCGTTCTTGTACGGAAACCATGTCTTGAAAGGTGGTTTGGGGAGGATTACAGAGAATATTGTGCCAGGTGATGGTGTGGTGGTGTTTTCGATGTCAGATGTTCCTTTGGGTTTCGGGATTGCGGCCAAGTCTACTCAGGATTGTAGGAAGTTGGATCCCAATGGAATTGTGGTGCTTCACCAGACGGATATTGGAGAGTACTTGAGGATGGAGGATGATCTTTGAATAATTGGACGGGATTTTGGGTGGTTTTGATAGATATTTGTGTGGGTTATGTAAGTCGGATCTATTTGCTTTTGATCAATCTGAGCTTTAAGTCTTTTGGGATGTGGATGATTTTCCTGAATATTATTTCCATAAGTGCTTGTGACTTTTGGTATTAACTCTTGATTATCTGCAACTTCTTCCATCTGGTTTTTTATTTTATTTTTTAAAATCTTTATTTATTTTTTAAAAAAACGATATTTGAAAGGGGGTGTTTTCTTACACACACTGCATTCGAAAGTCATTAGCATAAATTGTTATTGGACCAACTGGTGTGAAAATAATGCAAACTTATAGAAATAGATGTATTATTATAAAGTCCTTACTAACTAACAAAAGGTTAGTGGACTTTATGCAACATATGTTGCCAAAACAAGAAAAGGAATATATTCTAGAGATATGGAAAGGAATCTCTTACAACTTCAAAGAGCCTCGCTTAACAGGTGAGTTTTGTTTTGTGTTTTGGAGCTTTGTTTTTTATTTTTTTAAACCACCTCAATGGACAATAACCCTCAAAGAAGACTCAAATTAATAGACTTATCATTTCTTTGATACTATAAATTTAGCTACTCTGGTTTGAACATTATTAGAAGACAAAAAACTGTGCAAGTGCCCTTTTCTCCTTTTCTTTTTTCATGCTAGTTATGAAGCTCATGTAGATGATTGTATCGATTTTAGTTGTGGTTCTTGCAGTGCAAGCTCATGAAGAAGATGCTTCTTCTTCTCTCTATGCAACGTATTTCTCGTTCAAAATGTCCTCTTTCCCTGGCTCACACCTTCCATGTCATGATTTTTTTTAAATCCCTTACATTTCCAAAGCTCTTAGAGCTCTTGCCACATTAAAAGAAACTGCTAAACCTAACAACCCTAAAACTTCTGTTCATGAACCTCACATTCCTAAACCTTGGATGCCTGAAGCTCCCATTCCTTTCATTCCTCGTCCTGAAGCTCCCATTATTTTCATTCCTAATCCTAAGCGTACTCCTCTTCCTAGGCGTCCTCAAATTCTCTACTTTCCTTTTCCTAGAGATCCTATAGATCACAGCTCCTCTACAAGTGCGGCCCTTTGCCCTTGCCTTAATCCTATTTCTTAGGGTTTTCTCTTGTGTTTTTGTTGCGATCTTTGCTTTGGTTTGTCTGTTTTTTAACTCATGGTTTGCGAAAAGACCTTCTTTGTTGTTCATTCGAATTTTGCTTGACGGCCATCCCTATATCACTAGTGCTAATGGTGTCCCTTCTCCCATCACCGATGAAGACTTTGACGACACTTCACTAAAGAAAATTTGGGAAGTGAGATTATTTGTTTTCCTAAATTTGTTAATTCAGAAGACCAACTTGAAGATAGTCTCGGGTACGGTATTCTATAACTCGCTTGACAAGTTGGGTATGCGAAACATCTTTGCGCCAACTTGAGAGGGGAGTGTTGGCAAGTCCTTATTTAGTTAGGACTTTGGTTACTTACCCGTTTATCTAGTCTAATTGTAATTAAGATTTATTTCCTATTTTATCTCTTTCAGTGTTAAATGTCCTTCTTTATAAATACCATCTTATTTATTGTCTTTGTTTTATTAAGTTTTAGTATTGTAGAAATATGCTTTTTTATTAATTTTTTATTTACCACCCAAGCTTTATGCTCCTACTTACAAGAAGAAATAATATTTTTAGCATGAAATAGAGAGTTGGGGTAAGAGAACCCATACCAGTTCTAAGATTATTTCTTCATGGACGTTTGGAATAACTGCATACTTGTTCACATATCTCAACACAATGTCTGTAATGAGTGAAGATTTGAATCTTACATCGCAATCATCTACGCACTGTTGATGGCAAGTTAGATTCAGAACTCTAAACGGTTTTCTCCATAAATTGGCAGCAACAAATGAACAGATAAGAGGAGCAGAGGCAGCAGATACAGTGATCAAATTTGAGTCCCTGGCTTCCACAACATTACTTGGCACAAGAAGTATGATATTCAACATCACCATATAATTAACAACTGTCCTCATCTTGTTTCTGTCTGTGATCGATCTGTGTTACGAAGGCGATATTTTATAGTGTTGAAATTCTTCTTCACAAGTTACTTAGGTAGAATTAATTAGTTAGTTTCATCTAAATGAAGTGTTTAATTAAGTATACAAATCAGTTTACTACTGAAGAATAATTGAAATCTTCATTTTTTCAGGGGAAGGGGGGCAATGTGCCTCTTGGCATACTATGAAGGCTTTTTATTTTTAAAGTAGGTATACGTAACGGCTAGTGTCATGAGCTTGATTGATAGTGTGGGATGTGATTCCTACACAACATTCATAATTCAAGATAGATAAACATGAATGAATTCATAATTCAAACATCAACGCATATGCAGAATGTGATTCGTACACAAAATTCATATCCTGAATTTTATGCCGTCATTTTGGCATAAATATCGTGCTCTTGTCCTCCATATTGGACTTGTCTGCAGTGTGCCCCATGGTTTTGAAATAAATATCACTCTTTCTGTGCTCATAGTAAGCTCTTGCGCGTGGTCCCATGTTTGAAGTGTCCATACTCATAATGCGGTCATCTTGCTCTCTTTGCTGCCTTTCATTCATTTCCTCCATGACCTTTACCTTTCTTTCTGCAACTTCTGCCTTTCTTTTGTCACTCTCTGCCAATTGTTTTGTAAATTGCTCCATCAAGTCGCAAATGCGAGAATCCAAAGTATTGACTACCTTGCTCCTCCTGTGTGCTTCTTTTTCAGCCCTTCTTCTTGCAGGCCTTTTGCTTTTTCGAGATTCCGTTATATAATATGAATCTTTATCAGATTCAGGTGAAACAAGTGTGTTAGGGTCCAGAGGATGCGAGGAGAATGAGGAATGGATGTTGGAGTCTCTATCCTTAGTACGAGGATCAAGACTCTTAGCTGGTGCCAAATCTTTCATCTTATGTTGCAAAATTTCCCAACAATGATTGAATGCAAAACGTTTCTTCTCATGCTCAAAGTACAGCATATTTGCTCGAAGAACCTAGTGAGGGTTTAAAGAAGTTAGCTGAGGATTATTATTACTAACTGCTAAGAAAAAGAGAAGTATTTGAGAAATATTATTGCTAAGAAAAAGGAAAGTACGAATTCTTACCTTGTTAGATTCAGTCAATCCACTTTGTTTATCTTCTACTCGAGCAAGACAATCATGAAATTTTTTGCAACTCCCGATGATTAATTTCCACCTAGACTGAACTGAACATTGGGAGCGCACATTTTGATCCCCAGTTAACTCACCATAATTTTGGTATATTCGATCCCAGAAATTATATTGCGGTTTTGAAACAACATTGAACGGATCTTGGAAGATATTTAACCGAGCATTGCAAATAGCCACATCTTGTTCCAACGTGAATGATTTTCCCCTTTTCATTGGTTGTTGAGTCTTCCAATTTGGATAAAAATGATTAATCAAAACTTAAGTACAATAAAAATGAACATAAATGGGCAGCCTGAATTTAACAGAAGAGTAAACTCTATGCATTTGAACAATTGAATGGTTCAAAATTCAAATTGTAGACAGAACAATATTGTAATCCTCTTCCAACAGCTTAACAACGTTCTGAATTTTAAAACAGAGGTTGACATCAAATAGAAGAACATGCTGTAATTTTTTGTAACCTTATCAGGAGTATATCGTCTTTCTCACTATGAATACTCTAGCAATGCCATCATACATATCTACCCTAAGTTCCAATTAAACTAGATCACAACGCTAGAAACGTAAAATTGTAATAACACATTAACATTTCAGTCCCTCAATTTCCTCTTCATATAAGAATGGTTCAAAATTCAAATTGTAGACAGAAGAATATTGTAATCCTCTTCCAACAGCTTAACAACGTTCTGAATTTTAAAACAGAGGTTGACATCAAATAGATGAACATGCTGTAATTTTTTGTAACCTTATCAGGAGTATATCGTCTTTCTCGCTATGAATACTCTAGCAATGCCATCATGCATATCTACCCTAAGTTCCAATTAAACTAGATCACAACGCTAGAAACGTAAAATTGTAATAACACATTAACATTTCAGTCCCTCAATTTCCTCTTCATATGCTTGAAATCATTTGCAGACCCATCATCAAACAATAAGGATAAACACCCTTTGTAAACCCCAATATGGCAAACATGACTCAATGAAAACATTCAAATCTCCTTTCGTGTCATCTCCAAACTTCAAACAGACCACATTACAACAGGATCAAAGCCTTTCTCCCTCTATGAACCACAAGCTAGCTCATTAAGAATTTCATCCCAATACATACTTTTATACACACTTCTTCACTAGACCCTGCAGCGATGATGTTATTAGCATTATTACTCATCATTTTCTTTCTTTGCCTTTTGTCCAGCACTCTTCGGGGGCCAAGCTACTAGTTGGATAATCCATGCTATAGCCCAGGCTAGCCCACAGAAAAACAAAAAATTCTTAAGTAAAATTTGTACTCAAAAGTTTCCATCTTCAGCCCAGTTTACAGGCTCCAGCCTCCCGCCCCTTAAAAATCCACACACACCCCCCAGTCCCCCGAAAACAATGTCCTAGCTCTGTTACTGCAACTCTGTATGGGTGTTTCTTACAATGATTAACCAAATGATTCATGTCTCACACCTCATAGCATTACATGCAGTCCTTAGGTACTCTCATATTCACCACCTTCCGTTGAGTGTAGCAATCGCATACACATTCCAGATGGAGGAAGTGAAACAATTGTGGTTCCAGTTGGATAAATATCATAGTTTCTGCAGGACTACGATGCAAAATTGAATTCTTATACATTGCCCTCAAAGTACGGAAGAGAAATGAACTTACAAGTAGTCAGAAACTGCAGGTAAACCTCCTAGTTCAAGAGCCTTATATTAACTCAACCTGCAAGCCTGCAACCATAAAAATTACAATTAACAGCACAATTAGTAATACAGAAGCACATCAATAGCCAACGGAACATTAAAAAACGAAATTGAAAATAGAATTAACAGCGCCGCACACAATGGAAAATACAATTAACAGAACAATTAAATCAACACAAGCCCACGAACCCAAAAAAATTACAGAACAAATCAACAGAAACAGAGAGTAAAACATGTAAAATAAATCATTAACAGCAGGCTAAATTAAGAAAATAATTAAACTAAAGATAATAATAACAAATTAGCTTACCGTAAACAAATTAGCTCAAGCAAACATACACACTACACAAATGCATCAACGTTAAGTAAATCAGACACCAAATAGGCAATGTGGTAGAGAGAGATACCATTAGTCCAAAGAGCAACATAGTTGCCGGCGGCGCGGGGCGGCAGAAGAGCTGCAGAGGGAAGGGCTGAGGCAGAGAAGATGAGAAACTAGATACAAAAATGAGGGATTTTTGGGTGTTCGGTCTGTGGGGGTGACTCCGTGTAGGAAGGACCACATGTCAATTTACAATTAGTCATTAACTCATTGAGATAACCATTTATTTCAACTACGTGGCTTATTTAGTTGGTAAAGAGTTATTTACACTAACACTTCCTAAGATTTTTGGTGTTTTCATAAAACCCCTTGCAGTTTCATAAATTACATGAACACCTTCTCAAGTTTCAAATTGTTTTCACAAAACTACTTTTCGTTGACTGTTCGTCCAAAAATTGATGATTTCATATGATAAAAACTTACAAAACATCAATGAATGTATGTGCAGTCTAATCTCAAAGCCTAACTTTGTCATTAATTTTTATATAAAATCACAATCTTTGGACAAAAAATCAACGGAAAGTCGTTTTGTGTAAACAACTTAAAAACTCGAGGGGTGTTTGTATAATTTCTTAAACCTCAGAGGAGTTTTGTGAAAAAAAAAAACCGAAAACCTTAGGGGATGTTAGTTTAAATAACTCATTAATAAATAATGAGTTGAATTTTTTATTTGAATGGTCCTTGAATTTGTTATAAAATAAAAAATAAAAAATAAAAAAACTATTGGAAGTCCTTGAAATCAATCAATCTTGGGCTCAATTTTTTGGTCTACATATCAAATTGTTCCGTGTTATAATATTCCATCAAAAATCTCAATGAAATTAGTCATCAGTTAACTTAGAAGGGGTAATTTTCATCAAAATACAAACTATCTACCCATGAGACAAAATACAGCTTAAGTTTTTTTTTTTATTCAAAAAGGTCATTTGAATATATTGACACCTCCAAAGTTGAAATTCTTGCTTATTTTACGAGATTTCATTATCAAATATTTTCCATTCAAGAATGGAAATGAATGAATTAGTATATTGTCGATTAAGAGAGGAAGCGAAATGAAGGGAAGAAACAAGAAGAGAGAGAGTGTGTGTGAGAACTACTTTTTCTTTTTCTTGTTTGATCAAGAAGGTGAAAAAACTTCATTCAGTAATAACTCAAATACAAGAATTCCTTGCAGACCAGATGTTGTCGATGTGGCCTTATTAAAATCTTGTCTTGAAAACCCGAGTGGAGGAAAATTCGGTCCAGAAAAAAGAGTATCATTACATCTGAAAAAACTAAAAAAACATTCTAGCTATTCTCCTAATCCTTTTCCAAAAGCGGTGACAACCAGCTTGGAGTGATATTTTTATAAATTGAAGATCTAGATCTAAGCACATATCGGTTTGTTTCAGGAGAGGTCAATCCATTAACCATTCCAAACTTTCAATAGCCCAAAATTTCTTACGTTAACCGATACTTTGGCCTCAGATCAAATGAGGTTGATATAATGAATTTTAGGTTTGGCTCTTCTATTTTTTGTTCCTAGTTGAATAAGTCACAACGTTATCAATTTTAAGTTAGAACGTTATAAACCACAAAGTGTGGTGTGGTTGGCAAACTACCACCTTCAACTGGCGAGCTACCTGGTGCCTCAATAACAGGGGTTCGAAACCCGTTTAAAGCACTTTGTAACAAGGGGCAAGTCAAACCCCGAGGGGGGATTAATCCCGCCCTTCGGGTGTGGAGCCACCTCATGGTATTTATAAAAAAAAAAGTTAGAACGTTATAGAACGTTTTATAAGAAAGAAGGAAAGACTTTTTTTCGGACGAAAAAAAGGGTTCATTAAGCACGTGTTTGAAGTTGGGCCAGATTGAACAGCATTCAATCATGTGGGCCTCTTTGACTTCATGCGAATGGCTCTCCCTCAAATAAAACACAGAAAGGAAAACCTTACTCTTCACCCAGCAGTCACAGTGCACTCACAAACGGCAAACCCTACCTCTCGGCAAAAGAAATTCAGCATGCCATGCCTCCTAGCAGAACTGCTGATCGACATCGTCACACGTCTCTCACCCAAGGACTTGGTGAGCTTCATGTGCGTTTCTAAAGAATGGAAAGCTACCATCCAAGATCCACAGTTCGCCATAAGCCATCTCCAACGGTCCATCAAAACCAAATCCCATCCCATCATTTTACTCATCCCATCTACTCCGATGAGCTGCTATTTTTCACTTAACTTTTCCCACAACGATACGACGTCAGGCAAAGTTTTGAAAATCAAGCTGCCTTGGGAACAGCCTCTGTTAACTAGAGACCTAATCTTCGGCTACTGTAATGGCCTGGTTTGCATTCACGATGGTGAAGGCTTTCTTTTATGGAACCCGTCCATCCACAAGTTCAAGAGGATCCCCTCGTCGCCATCTAGTATTCACGGCCATGAAGACAGCTATGGTGGATTCGGATATGATTCCGTCAACGATGACTATAAATTGGTGAGTTTCTTGCAGTTTCATCCGCACTATGAAGTGCACATTTATAGCCTAAAATCTGATGCATGGAAAATAATTCAAGCCTTTCCTCCCGAAGATTTTGTACTTCATTCAAATGGTGTGTTTTTGAAGGGTGCTTTACATTGGTTGGTGCATCATGAAACAGATGATGAAAGGATGATAATTCTAACCCTTGATCTCGCAAGCGAGGACTTTTCCAAGTTTCCTGTACCCTTCCATATGTTTCCTGATTTGATTTCTCTCAAATCAGGCACATCTGATTTGGCTGATTTGATTTCTTTAGTAGTGATGGGAGGGTATTTATGTATTTATCTAGTGGAGTGTAGAAGTAAGGCTTTGATTATGAAAGAATACGGAGTGGCGGAATCTTGGACTAAGTTTTATTCTTTTGATAAGTGGGTTTACGATTACAAGCCTTTAATGCTTTCAAGTTGTGGTAAAATGGTTCTTTTTGAGGAGGACTCCAGCCGTCTTGCTTGGTATGATCTACAGAATGGGACGCAAAAACCGGTTAGAATTTATGGTATGCCTGAAATTTTTGACACAATTACTTCTGTGGGGAGCATTCATCTTCTTGGAAGTTTAATTAGGAGGAGGGACAATTTCTGAAGTTGTTTTGACGTTCTCTGTAACTGGTTTCTTTGATTTAAGCTGTTATGTTTGATCATATTGATGAAGCGACTATTTCATACAATACTGGATGTTGATTATCGTTGTATCACCAAGTTTGTTCATCTTCCCTGCTGAAGATAGCATACTGTTATGTGCCTTTTTGGCAGCTTCTGGCAATTAGAATAAGGGTTCAAAATCCAATTCTTGCACGCATTTTTTGTAATATAGATTTTGTTTAGTGCTGTGCCAAATATAGAAGTTGATAATTACAGTTAATTAGCAGCGCTACGTGCAGCAGAATAGATCTTGTTTGAACCTGCAAAGCAAGGCATGTTGGGTTTAATTTTGCTCCACAGAAGACGAAGAAAAACGGAAACATGGACATGGACAAAAAATTATGATAGTGAAAAAGGAAATTTATGCTAATGGCACATATTGTTGCATTCAACTAATAGGGTTTAGGGTTTACTCATTCCATCTACCCCGATGAGCAGTGGCGGAGCCAGGATTTCACATTAGAGAGGGCCCTTTAAAAAAAAAAATCAAATAATTCGAATAGGAGCCCTCAAGCGCTATCCGAGTTAATAAGTTAATAATACCATTTCATACTGATTAATAATTTATCCATTTATTACAATCATAATTGTCCTGAATTTCATATTTTAACATGGTTGAATATTAATCTCATCATCTACACTATTAAAGACTCAAAATTTAATCATTTATACTTCAACATAGATAAGAAATATACAAAATGTTCATGAATCCCAATATTAAGATGCCCTACTTAGACATGTAAAATGGGGGAAAGGGGAATTCACAAAGCTTAAGTTAATCAAAAGAGGAAGAGAAGGAGAAAAAACATGAATTTTTACAGTTATTACTCCAGGAAGCCAACATATATAGCAACACATATAAGTAAAAATATGATAAAATAAAAAATATGAGAGAGGGCCTGGGCCCACACTGGTCCTTAGGTGGCTCCGCCACTGAATGCAATCCAACGCACTTCCTCCACCAAACCTCAAACTAATTGCAGTGGCCTCGGCCTAACACCACCCTCACAGCACCCCGGCCGCCACGGCCAGAGGAGAAAACAAGAAGCGGCAGCGCCGCAAGAACACGAACATCAACTCCATAGTCCCACCACCACCAACAACAATGCCACCAAACGCACCGTTTCATCAACTAAAATCCAAAGCAATTACAGCCTAAGACCAACAGCAATCGGCAGCCGGAAGATAAAACAAGAAGCGGCAGCGCCACAAGAACGAGAACATGAAGAAAAGAAGGGAAGGTTGAAGATGATTCGAATCCGGGTTTTGGATCCGGATGCCACGGAGTCTTCTACCGACACAGGAGAAACTAATGCAGCCGTTAACGAACAACCCAAGAGAAAGAAAGTTGAAATAGTGCACGAGATTCATATGCTGGAGGAAAACACTCGTTCTTGTCCAAGAAAACTTGAGACGCAAGAAACAAGCAACAAAAAAGAGAGCAAGAAGAAGAAGAAAATTTGTTTGTCATCTCGATCATCATCAGCATCTTGTAGCGATGAAGGGCGAGAAGATGAAGAAATACTAAAAGGATCATCAATAACATCATCAATTGTACAAATGGAGGCTAGAAAGCTGGTTCTTTACGACGTGCCGGGTCCAATTCCTGACCTGGAAGAATTTTTGAAATTGGATTATGACCTTCAGTTTTTGCTTACTTTCTTTGATGATTTGCCGGATGACTCAGACTGTGAAGATGATTGAGCACGAACCAAGTTAATTTCAAACTTTATCCACGATTTTTTATTTGTAACACAACTTAGGCATGATTATTGGGTACAAATTTTTGTACAGTCCACCACGATCTCAAATGTTTGTAATTAAAATTTCACATTCTATTTGAGGGAAAGTGATGAAATCCTTGTTAGGGTTCTTAATTTCATGGAATTTTGTATGCAGTATGCTTGTCATTGATTTTATGAAAAGTATTGGAAGGAATTGAAGTGATGAATAATATTTCAGATATCATGAATATTGTGTTTGTCTTAAGAATAATGTCTGTCCCAAGCCAAGCTAGATTTTAACATTCATTTTTGGTCTTTGTTTGGTACGGATGGGCCAAAGCCCATAATGGAAATAGAAAAACTAAAGGCCACAACAGTAATAGCCCAACCATGCTACACTTTTTTTTATTTTTGGTAAAACTAGCCCAATCATTTAATTCCGAAAATTATAAATTTGAAAAGAAAAAAAATTTAATCTGGGTCAGGATAATTCTATCCGGACAAGGAATATGACACTCCAAACATCCAAACGGAAGTTAAAGAGGCTCCGTACTCCATTGCCCATTGTAGTAAAGCTTCAAAGACCCGTGAAATCCAAACTCGGTGCCAGAGCTCTCCTACTTCTCGCTCTTCGCTCATTAAGAAATCAAAGGTGCCAAACCCTAAAATCTCTTGGATTTACATTCAAATATATACACACACGCACTCACATAAAGTTGCATTTTGATCACTTCATGGCTAAATGTGATGTTTGATAAGATGCAGTTTGCACAAACTAAGCTCAAAACAGTAATCAATGAATAATTGAATTTCATTTTCCTTTGTTTCTTTTTAGTTTTTCTTTGTTTAGAGACGGAATAGTTTGTAAATACAATTTTATCTCAGATGCCATGCTAATAATCGTTCTTTAGCTTATGCTATATATGCATAATTTTGATCTCTAATTTGAGTCTGGATATAATCATGCAGCTATTTTCATCGGATTTTGGATAAAACTTTTGAAGTTGTTTTGGACTGAAAACCAGTTTACTTACTGCCAAACTACTGAAAGCCTGGAAGATGCTAGTTTCCTGACCTCTCTGGTGCCATTCTTAATGTTTGCATTAACCAATGGTATTTTTTGGTATTCTGAATGTTTCACCATTCTCTGCCTTTTGCTTTATATATATAGATATTTTTTTTTTGTTTCTTTTGTCTAAAGACTAAATTCTGCTATTGGCTGCTTGATTTTCCTTTTATATGACCATTTTCTATTCAAATGGTATCCTGTGTAAGTTTTAGCAGGCTAGTGGCTGCGTATCTTTATTGTACTTGGAGATTCACTATTATACCCAATATAGGGGCCCTAAATTATAAAATTTAAAAAAAAAACCCTACATGAAATGGACTTTAGAAACACAACCAAAGCCTATTTACAATCTTAGGGCCAGTTTGGCATTGCTGTATTGTGAAAATAATCGCTGTCAGATTTGCTGTGAAAGAAATCAGCTATGAGATAAAGCAATTTGGCATTTGGTAAACATTTTGTTAAAAGTGTTGTTGGTACTAATTCCCGCATAATCAAAAAATGAAAGTACCTCATTAGCTGCTTTCCCTTATAGCTTTCTCTCACAGCAATTTTTTAACAATAAGTGATTTGCTCATAGTTAACCAAACGGGCTGGACTTCCCAAAATTTTTTAAAAATCACTTATCACCCCAAATAAGTAATGCCAAACAGGCACTTAGACTTGGGTCTTTATATCTTTGTTGATGCTCCAGCTTGGGTTGGGCCTAGTTTGATTGATGATTTGCTAGGAATTACTAGAACTCGGCTAGTTTCTACTAATATGCTGGTGTAGGTTGTTTTTTGGGGTTATTCCCCCCTTTTTCATTTTTTTTAAAAAAAGCCTATTTACAATATAACAAAGAGGCTTTGAACATCCTATAAATTACAAAATTGTCATCGATTTCTTAAAACAAGACCAACCTCATGAAAAAAAACCCAAAACACTCAATAGGGCATCAAAGTAATTTAATAATCAAAATTAAATTCAATAGGGCCAACTGTCATTTTTTGGGTTTGTTTATATAAATTAAATGGTGTAAGATTCATCTATATCAGTAGTGCTAAGAATGGGTATATAACTAAATATCTCATAAAGTAATAAGCTTATGAATGAGATTATGTGTTGTGCGTCTATTAGTGTCATGAATGTTCATGGATTGGTTATATTCATCATGTTAGACAAAGTCGCCTTAAAAGTCGGTTTTTTTGTGAGCCAGGATTCATATACGGGTGGTTGCCAGCGCTCATTATATTTTGAAATGCATGAGTTCCACTTATGCTTCTAAGTGTGATGAAGCCTTTTTTTCTGCAGGGTGCTCTGTTCTTATGAGTTGATTGTTTCAATTGTAATGAAATTAAATCCCTAATTTTTCTCAAAAGAAGGGGAAAAAAATATTGTGATGGAACAGTTTGTGCATCTTCTCTGCCGAAGATAGCGCACTGTTGTGTGCCCTTTTGGCAGCTATGTACAAAATGCTTCCTTTCCTTCCCTCTCAATATGGCTAAGAATCAGCTGATCATTAATTCTTCTTGCAGTTACTGTAGCAGGTATAACAAACTTATCTTGGTGAACTCCTGCATAATTAATCAAGAGTTTGCAGAAGATTTACACCCATCTTGAAGAAACCAAATTGTGAATGTTTGTTTAAAATTATACGCAGTATTGAAGAAATTATAACAAGTTCTAGTCTAGCCAAATGCCACACATAACCAGTGGCTAGGCAAACTGTGGATTTTGCCCTTTTTTCTAGTAGAGTCCATTCCAAAATGAGAATTGGAGCAGTAGATTGTCATTTCCGGAATGAGAATTGTGTAGTGTAATTACTTACCCTTTGTATAGTCCTATTGTAATTAGGATTTCTTTTCTATTTTAACACTTTTAGAGTTTAACACTTTGTACATCTTTATAATACCTGCTTATTGAAGAAGAATACATATCATAAAAATTCCAATATAGCAAAAGAGAAGTTTTGCTAAATTGAAGACGCTCCACTACCCCAAAAAAAAAAATGGCAACAGTCACTAAAGCCTTTAGTCACCCCAGCAAATGTCACCAAATGTCACCAAATGTCACTAAATAATGGTGACTGTTGCCACTTTTTTTTTTTGTAGTGCTAGAACATGATCCATATTGGCCTCCTTGACTTCACGTGATCGAAACGGCCCCAAAGTGAAAAAGCAAAGGAGAAAAACCCTAACCCGATCCAACGCATCTAATATATCCTCTTTACCCAACCGTCACAAACGGCAAACCAACATGCCAGACCTCCCAGCAGAACTGTGGATCAACATCCTCGCCCGCCTCTCAACCAAGGAGTTGGTGCGATTGACGCGCGTTTCTGAAGAATGGACGATACCATCCAAGATCCACAGTTGGCCATAACGCAATTCCAGCGCTCCATCCAAACCAAATCCCATCCCACAATTTTTATTATCCCATATAGCCCGATCATGTCCTGTTATTTTTCACTCAACTTTTTCGACGACACGACGTCTGGAAAACTTTTGAGAATCAAGCTGCCGTGGCAACATCCTCCGTTAGTTAGAGACATAATCTTCGGCTACTGTAATGGTCTGGTTTGCATGCAGGATGGTGCATGCTTTCTTTTATGGAACCCATCCATCCGAAAGTTCAAGCGGATCCCATCTTCGCCCTTTAGTATACTCTGGTATCAAAACAGCTATGGTGGATTAGGGTATGATTCGGTCAATGATGACTATAAATTGGTGAGTTTCATGGACTGTGGTACGTACTGCTTAGTGCACATGTATAGCCTAAAATCTCTTACGTGGAAAAGAATTCAAGATTTGCCTCTCAAAAAATTTGTAGTTCACTCAATGGGTGTGTTCTTGAAGGTTACTTTGCATTGGTTGATGCGTCACGAAACAGACGATGAAACGATGATAATTGGAACCCTTGATCTTGCAAGCAAGGAGTTTTGCCAGTTTACTTTACCCATCCTCATATGTTTCATGGAGACATATCTTATAAGAATTCTATTAGGTTTTGTAAACCGCGTATCCTTCTCCCGTAGGTAACCTGGGGGTGCTTCTAGCTACGTATATGCGTGTCTCCCAGGGGTACTCCTGCACAAGTAGAATAAGATCATAATAAGAGCTAATTGGGACTGATCCCAATTGAACCCTCTCCGATGACTAAGTCAAGAACTATCTTAGGTTGGAGATGAAAATGGATATAGGGTTTTCACAATCAGAATATTTATTACCTCTGTCCAAAGATTGGTGAGGGGTATTTATAGGGAGAAGATCATGATGAAGATCTTTAATGTACAATATCTTCTATCCCCTAGATTGTGTTACATTTAATGTTATGTCCCTGACCAACCTACTTCCTTGACAGGGAGCAAGTGAGGTGACAGGTGAACAAGGATGGGAGGTGCATTGAATGTTCCCTCTCCATCCATAGCCTATCCACCTGGAGATCAAAGGGCAAGGCGACACCTGGCTAAGGATGGGATGTGTATCAACCGACCTTTCTTCCCTGCCAAGCTGTTTCTTTAATGCCCAATTGGCTTAGGGTAGAAGTTACAGTGGTCGAGTCGGTAGATATATTTCCGATCACTGGTCCAGCCCCTGCTCCGCCATACAATACTGGTCGGTATACAAGCGCCCTAGCATGCCTCTAATCACGTGGCGATTCACAATAGGCTCGGCTCGTAGTGGTAGTATGAGCTAACAACAGGTTTAATTTAATAGTGGTGGAAGGGTATTTATGTATTTATCGAAGGGAGTGTGGAAGCACGGCTTGGATTATGAGAGAATACAGAGTGGCTAAATCTTGGACTATGCTTTATTCTCTTGATAATACCTGGATTGACGGTTGCAAGCCTTTAATGCTTTCAAGTTGTGGTAAAATGGTTCTTTTGCAGGACTCCCACTATCTTGTTTGGTATGATCTACAGAACGGGAAGCGCAAAACGGTTCGAATTGATGGTATGATCTTGTTTGGTTTCCATGATGATATGCCTAAATGTTTTCACACAATTATTTCTGTGGGGAGCATTCATCATCTTCAAAGTTAGGAGGAGGTACAGTGTTTGGAGTTTTTTTTATGTTCTCTAGAACTGATTTCTTTCATTCAGCGGTTATACTGACGAAGTGATTAGGTTTCAGATGTAATAAGCTTATGAATTCTGTGCTACAGTTTTCTGCATCTAATAGTCATGACTGTTTAAGGATCGGTTATATTCATCAAGTTAGACAAAGTCTACTTAAAATTAGGTTTGTATTTGCTAGGATTCATGAGTGGTTGGCAGTGTACATATTATATATCGAAATACATGCATCAAGCTAAACATTTTGAGACTTAATTGGATATTAAGTTCAAATTATGCTTCTGGGTGTTCTATTTTCTTTGTGCATGCACCTAGAGGAATTGATGAAAAAAATATTCCAGAGGGTGCTCTGTTCTTGTTTGCATTCTAATGAAAAGTATATATTGTATCGGTCCCCTCCTTTTTCTCCACAAAAAAAAAGAAAAGAAAAAGAAATAGGAAAAGGAAAAAGAGGTATGGAAAAGTTTACAAAGAACGTGGGCAGATGCTGTTAGTTCGGCAAGTTTTGGGGTGATCTTGCGTGACTCTGTCGGTGCATTCTGTGGTGGGACTGTGGGTCCTAACTCCTGTGATTCAGTCCTTATGTCTGAAGCTGAAGCGGCTCTATCTGGTTTGAAGTTGGCTGCACAGTTTGGGCATCAGAAAGTCATCTTGGAATATGATTCCAAAGTCTTAGTTGATGGTTTAAATGGTAGGATGGGTAATAGAGCCTGGACTATCTTGCCTATTATCAATGACATTCGGAAGTTGACCAACCCCCATTGCCTTTTCGATGTTAATAAAAACACCTCAATCACATCTCTATCAACCAACAACCTGTTTGTGCATCTTCTGCTGTATATTTTCCATGGGGTCTCTTAATAATGGTTCAAAATCAATTTCCCTTCATGCACTGCTTATTAATTTTGTTGCATATCTCAAGGACTTTTAAATTGAAATTTGGGGAAAATGCCTAGCATTTGTATCCTCATCTGCTGATTAATCCTACAAAGTTTGATTGAGTATGGTGTGAGGGTTGGTCATAATTGAATGGATTATGCTATCAAAGTAATAAGTTGGCTAAATATTTGTTGGACAACAAAGAATGAAACATGGGGTGTGATGGATCACAAGACAAGAGCTGCCAACAAGTGTAATTTGTCATCATGAGCTAAACTTTAAACAAGTTCTTTTCTTAGTTACCAAAAGAAAACAAGAATCATAAATTTCACAAAATTAAACAGAAAGACAAGCTAAAAATAGGGGCTTTTGAAAGATATATACACGAGAAATTTTGTATTTTTTTTATCTTGTTCCCAATTTTTCTATGTCATGAAAAATCAAAATCAATCGGTATTCTATACTCAAAGTTTTTCTAACAAAAACCTAGAGTCTCTCATTCCTATTCGTTCCAATAATTTTAGCTTATGTACACTAGACCCATCAAATGCCAATAATAAGCACAAGTGGGGATTCTTGCAGATGATCCAATATTGTACACTACAATATATGTACTGATATTATTTCTAGTAAGATCCAGAGAGAGAGAGAGA
>NW_018921447.1:45849-59432 GCF_002207925.1 Prunus avium
GGGGGCCGGCGTGATGGTGGCTTGAAAAAAAATTAAGAACAAAAAATGTTCTTCGCTGCAGGAGTGGAGCACGAGAAGGGAGGGAGAATGTTTTCAGTGTAATGTCATTTCATTTTAATCCCTTTGATGTGGATTTAGAGAATGCTAGAGGAGACTTTTTCTTTCGGTAGGCAAAATGTTGTGGTCGATAAAACTTTTTCTAAACAACTACAAATACAATAGTTGTTCATGAATCATGTCTACGAATCTAGCAGATTGTGTCCTTGCTTTTAAGTTTTAACCAAAATGGAATTCATCTTGTTGAACTTGATGTCGTAATTATGGACTAATGGTTCTTGGATATTAATGGTTTTTAGCTAATCTTGGCACTTCTATTGTGATGGGGTTTGGCCCAAAGCCTTTGGCTTGGCAGAAAAGGATTAGACTGTTGAAATAATTACTAGAGATTGGAACGGCTGCATTAAGATTATATACCATGAGGACAATTAGGGGTGGACCAACAAAATTAGTTAGTTGGGAGATCACTCATTTGTAATGACTATAATATTTCCTCTATCATATATACAAAATTAGTTAGTAGGGAGATCACTCATTTGTAGGTATTTGAGCATGATTTTGTAGTTTGAGAGATTGATTTGGACTCCTATTTTAGCCGACAGTTTGGGTGAGTTTTCAGGCCATTCTAGCCACTTTTTGGCAAAAATGCTTCCTAGCCAACCCTAAAGGTTCACAGACCCTCTAATCCACCCTCTCTATGTGTACAAATTCAAAATTTGAAAAAGAAAAAAAATTAGCGCAGGTTCTAGGTTTTGCGGATTAGTGGGTGGGGGGTGGGTTGCAGGTTGGATTGGGCTCTGGGTTCTTAGGGGGTGGGAGGAGGAGGAAGGGGTCTTGTGGGTGGTCACGAGAAAAGAGAATTTTTTTGGATATCTTGAGAAGGGTTGATTGGGGTTCTAGGTTCGATGGGGGCCAGGGAGAATGGGTTGCGGGAGGAGAAAGAGAGAGAGATTTTAATGTAATTTTTATTTAATAATATATGTGGATCACATGGCATCATATGAGTGAGTCTATGTGGCACATTTGTTGCCACGTCAGCAGTTAACAGACTTGTTAACAAAAAGATTGACGAAGAAAATCAACTTTGTGTATGCGACTTAGATGAAAAAAATTTGATGTATCGAACTCTAAATGTCGGTAACCTTTATCATAGTAAATTGAAAATTACCCCAAAAAATATTGTAAGGAAGAAAGAATGAAAGAGAAAGAGAAAGAGAGATGTAGGCAAGGAAGCTTATATACCAACTATGATGACCTTGTATTTTATGGTCTCAACTCTGCCAATGTTATATCTACAATAGGAATCATAGGATTGTGATTCGAACTCCTCACTGCATATATAGTCACATATTTCAACACAATGTGTGTAAAAAATGGAAGGGAAACATTCGTATCTTTCTTTGCAATCTGCTTTCCATTCATCAAAACAAGTTTCGTTCTTGTGTGTCCTTTCCTCAGGTAAAGAGACCGTGAAGAAAGGATGGGCCGGCCCAGTGCGGCATGAGCCTAGCTCGTTTAAATGAGGCACGACACGGCACAAGCACGAATATTTACGGGCTGTGCTCGGCACGGCACGAAAACTTGGGCCGAGCCGGGATAAAAAAAGAGGTCCAATGGACCTGGCCGGTCCATGGCCCGACATGGGCCGAACTTGGCCCTAGCCCGCTTCAAGCATGGCCCAAGCCCAAGCCCACTTAACTATTTTTCCTTTTCTCAAAAGTCAAAATGCAAATTGGGTGGTGAGTGGTGGATGCGCTCCTTGATCCATACTTATTTTCAAGCAACTGTGGTCAAGGGAGGAACAATCCTCTATTGGAATTTTAAAAAGGTTTTAAAATTTTAACCATTTTATTTATTTATTATTTGACTATTTTATTTTATTTATTGTGGGGGGTTATAAATATTTAATTTTCATATTTTATTTCTATATTGAATGCCTTAATTTTCTAGTTTAATGTGGTAAAAGTTACATGTTATTGGATGCCTATAAAAGGCCACTCCTCCTTCACATTTGAACAACCACAACACCATCAGAATATCAAATACCACAATCACCACCACAATATGATTCTCTTTTTTCCTACTTTTTATATTTTCTCTACTTAGATTATTATTTTGGGCAATGGTTATGTGACTTGGATACCTATATCCGTTTATGAACGTGCTTATAGCGGATCTTGAGTTTGTGTACAAGGGGTCGTATCTTGGAGTCTTGTAGACTGCCAGTACCTGCACGTAGGGAGGCTACAAAGGCTTTAGGACAATGTCTTTGACGTGCTTCACCGTACCAAACTCACCTTCTTATTTATTATTTAGTTTGCTTTTATTTACCTATTAAATTTGTTTTCTTCAATTTCATTGTACCTTAAAAGCTTTCCAATTTATTTATGTGTTACCTATAATATAAAGGTTTTGTATTTGGCTTTACCGAAAGAGGAAAACTATATATTTTTAATAACATCCTCGACTACAAGGCATTATGAACGGTGGATGATGTCACTAAGATGTGCGTATCTTTGCTAAGAAATCAGAAGTAAAAAGTTCACCATGAGAAGTACGCAATAACTCACTGCAGAGTCGAAGAATACAATTGTTAGATAGAGAAGCATAACATTTCTTAAGCGATAACCAAGTGTTATGAGCAAATGTGGAGCGAACAATAGTTTCAAAAACAGACGGTTAAAGAGAGTCGTTGATCCAACTAAGTACCATTTGATCTAACTAAGTACCATTTGATCCTTTTGAATCAATTCTTCATGGGCAGAATTAACAACTTCAGACGTTTTTCCTTGGTCATCAGTAACTTTCAAAAACACACTCACTAGTGTCATCGACAAACGTCATAAAACCACGACTTTGAAGAATGGTTATAAGCTGAGCCAACCATTAGGGATAATTAGTACGATCAAGTCTGATGGACAAGAGATTGAAAATGGAGGTGTGAACCATATGTGAAGAAACATTAGAGGAAGAAACCACAAGTGCAAGGAGAGAATTTTTTTTTGAGCAAACGTGAGTCACTAGGCTCTGGATACCATAAAGGATAATAAACAAAGAATTATAAAGCCCCAGAAAATGAGGACGTGTGTATTGATAATAATATATCATGTTGAGCAAACATGAGTCACTAGGCTTTGGATACCATAAAGGATAATAAACAAAGAATTATAAAGCCCCAGAAAATGAGGACGTGTGTATTGATAATAATATATCATGTCCCTTATTTATAGTAGTTATCATGACATTTGTATTTTAATAGTTTACAAGAGACAATGATAAATATATAATAATAATTTACTCTTATCATGACAAACTTTAATCATGAGACAAGGCACACTACAGACATTCCTAAAGAAAAGTCGTAGGCTGATAAAGCGGAAATGAGGACATGTGGAGAATATGCAACATGAAAACAAGGTCTGCGATAGAGGATCATAGGAGCAACAACCACATGAGCTTGCAAGGGTTGCCAATATCGCTGAGGAGAAGCCCAAGAGGAAGGCACATGAATAATCACAAGAGGTGCTCTTACGATTGTTGGGGTAATTCCATACAAACAACCTTGGGACATCCCAGCCACAAACCTAAACATTGTGTTCATCTTGGAAAACACATCAGCAGTCAACAAACTGTACGAACCAGCTTGATGTTTCAAGGCTCCAACCACTGCATCAAACTCCTGGTCATAAGTGCTCCATTTTTTATGTGCTTTATTGAGTTCTTCTGAGAAAAATGCAACCAGTCTCTTCTCTTGAGACAAAACAGCTCCTACACCCACTCCACTAGCATCACATTCGACCTCGAATATCTTCTCAAAGTTGGGAAGGGCTAGAATCGGTGATGTCAAATTTTCTTTAATGAGGGCAAAGCTTTACTCTTGCTCTTCACCCTAATTAAATTTTCCACGCTTCAGGCATTCAGTAATTGGTGCTGTGAGGGTGCTGAAATGTCAAACAAAATGCCTGTAAAAGGTTGAAAGGCCATAGAATCTCCTCACATCACTGGCTGTTTTCAGGGTAGGCCACTCCCGAATGGCTCGCACCTTATCTTCATCTACGTGGATACTATCTGCACTAACAACATAACCTAGAAAAAGTAACTTGTTTGTGACGAAAGTACATTTTTTAAGGTTAATATATAACTTGTTTCTTGCAGAACCTTCACAACCTCCTTCAAATGTATCATATGCTCCTCCTTGGTTTTACTGTAAATAAGAATGTCATCAAAATAAACTACAACAAATGAACCAATAAAGGGACGCATAACCTTATTCATAAGCCTCATAAATGTGCTCAGTGCGTTGGACAACCCAAACGACATCACCAACCATTTGTACAATCTATCCTTACTCTTAAATGCTATTTTCCACTCATCTCCAGGTTTGGTCCAAATCTGGTGATAACCACTCCTCAAATCAATTTTGGAAAACACTTTAGAGCCCTCCACAACATCATTCATGTCCTTCAAGCGTGGAATTGGAAATCTGTACTTGATGGTGATTTTGTTGATTGTACGGCTATCAACACACATGCGTCATGTACTATCCTTCTTCAGTATCAACAATACATGAACGGCACACAGACTCATACTTTCTCAAATAAACCCATTATGTAGCAAATCTTTTATCTTCTCTCTGAGAATCTTTCTCCTTCGGGCTCATACGATAGTGAGGCAGATTGGGAAGACTAGCTCCTAGCACCAAATCAATTTGATATTGTACGTCTCTCATGGGCGGTAGCTCATTAAGTAAATAATTTGAAATCAACTCCTGAAAATCTATTAAAACTTTCTTTATCTCTCTGGAACAAGACACACCATCTGGCAAGGCAATCAACAACCCCTTTACATACACGTGGTATAAGATATCAACTTCTTTAATATCTTCCTCAAACTCTTTCTCGTTGTTCAACTTCACTAGAAAACTTGAGTTATTTGGCTTCTTCAATTTTCCAAAATCACTGATATGAGCCATAGTGATCTCGTGGGAAGCCCAATTGAACAAGTACACATTGTCATGTCATTTATATGTAGCATTTATATCATACTCCCAAAGACGCCCTGGTAACACATGGCTAGCATCCATATCAATTACATCACACGAAACTTCTTGTTTGTAATGTTTGCCAATGAAGATGGGAACCTTGCACACTTCTGTCTCCTGAACTACTGGTCATTTCTTCACCCATCTCAATGCATACAGAGCCTCATGTTTTTGTGTTGAGAACTGTAAATAATTAACCAATTTCTTGGACACTAAATTCTCGCAATTGTCACTATTTATGATCACACTGCACACTCTATTGTCAATTGTGCAAAGTGGATGGAAAATCCTATTGTGTTGCCTCACCTCATGTTTTGGGGATAGGAGGATTCTCTGTGGCACTAAATTGACCATCTAATCACCATCCTCATTTTTCTTCTCTGTTGTTTTTGCTGTCATTAATGTTTTTATTCCTTCTTTGACATATTTGGATGAACCAAATCACAACAATATCAATACATAATATATATTGTACAATTATGACATAATTGTATAATGTTATAATGCTCCATTTAATCAAGCAATTATGCTTTTACAAAAGAATAAAAAAAATATTCAAGCAAGCAAGCATGCACTTCAGTTTTCTTCTTTATACTTGTGCAAAGATATGCTTCTCTCCTCACCGCACTTCCACTTGACACCTATCGTAATGATAAACGGCTCATCTCGCCGTGACATTCTCTTGAATTCTCCAATATTGGGTTATTTACACCGAGGGATGGAAAAAATATGGATTGAGGTGTCATCCAATGCACTTTTCATAGCATAGTCAGAGTCACGATAAAGGTCAAATATGTAAGTCAATCTGTCCTTGGCAGATTTCAAAAAAGGATGCCTTTTAAGTTTTGGGATATAGGTAGAATACTTGAAAGACGAGATAAAACTTAAAAACTAAATTACTAAAATTAAAACTTGAAATAACAAATTAATTGTAAAACTAAACAGCTTACGAATGGTGTGAGGCCGGATCGAAGCAATCGCAAAAGCTAAGTCATTCTACCCAATTACCATTTGTCGGTTCAATTAAATCACGCAACACATTTCGGAAGTCCTTGAAATCTTGCTTCTTGAAGGAATCCTGCATGGGCGATTCCATATCTAACCTCTTCTGAATATTCAATATCTTCAGCTTTCCATTACAAAACACATACGAATCCTTATGTGCCAAATCGCCATGATAGAGATTATGATCATGAATATTGTTAATGGTATCCAATAGTTGATTGTTCATAAAACAATAAAATTCATCAATCAAACACAGAAATTAAACAAAGATAGAAATTAAACAATATTTAAACTCATCTAATGGAATCTCGCCAATAGGTGCTCAAACAACCTTGATTAACATTAAAAACCACATTCTGATCATCAGTAATACTCTTACTTTTCACAGCATCAAACCATTTCGATAGTGAAGTATCGTACTTGGGATAACGCAGAGCCCAAAATTCGGATTGTAGCATACCCTTCATGGCAGAAAGATTCAATACATCCCCAAAATCCTCCTTACAAAAGGAAAAGGTAAATGGAGATAGAATGTTTGTATCTGGCACTCAAATAACAGAGAGTAGAAGAATTACCTCATACCACAGGTGGTTGCAAGCATCCAACAACCATCATTTCCTCATGTAATTTCTCATATCTTCTCATCCTTGAAATCTGTCATCTCCCTTGTATTATAAATTGCCACATGTCAAATATTTATTGGGTTATATGTTTTGTATTATGTTACACCCCCACACACTTGATCAGACCTAATCCCTCAAAGTTTCTTTCTTTTGTCCATTTGCGCCGCTTCTCTTTCAACCTATGCACTAGGGTAAAGGGAAAATTGTTTCAAAATCAGATTTTAGTTTTCACTTTCAACCCTCGTTCTATCGACTTTCGCTTTGCCTCCTCCCACCTAGGGTCGTAAATTGGATTGGAAAATCCGATTCTGACTTATTCCGGTCCGAAAATTTCCAAAAAAATCCAGCTCCGATGCATCTGATATCCGAAAGTGCCGAAATCCAAAATTTTCAATAAAATTCAAATCGGAATCGGAATGTATTTGTAAATTCCGAAAATTCCGAAATTCCTATCCGAAAATTTCCGAAGTTCTCCGAACTCTTTCCGATCTAATTTTTCCGAATTTATAGGTCCTATATATGTTTCATTTCTTATTTGTTATATTTAAGTGCCCTTCAACATACAAATATTCATATATACATGTATACTAAGTCAAACAATATGGGTAGTGTTGTAACTCTAAAGGTTATGGATACCCACCATAAATGCATTGTAATTCCTCCATTATACCCATAATTATACCTATCATTATAGGGTTGTAACCTATGCACTAAATACCATATTTATAATTGGTTATTATGTTGTGTAACCCACTACTTAAGGGTGGTAGATGGTGATGTATTTCATATGCTTATAAATAGTAGGCACTAAAGATGAATAAGAAACTTGAGCATTCAACAATTTACTTTTACCTTTTATATACTTTGTCTATTTACTTTTACAACACGTTATTAGCACGACTCTATTACTAGTTGAGGATCTTGGCTTGGATTTGACGTATTCAACAATGTCGAATCTCACAAAGCTTGAGTTTGTTGCACTTGACATTTTTGGCAAGAACTATTTGACATGGATCCTTGATGCTGAAATTCATTTGAATGCAAAGGATTTTGGAAATACTATCAAGGAAGGAAATGAACCATCCCTTCATGAAGGGTTAAAATCTGAATACCTTGGGGTGAAGGATCCTATTATCCCATGGAAAAATTTGGAAGAAAGGTATGACCATCAGAAAAGTATAATTCTTCCAAAGGCTCGTTATGATTGGATGCACCTGCGCTTGTAGGATTTCAAAACAGTGAATGAGTATAACTCAACAATGTTCAAAACTGTCTCTAAATTGAGGTTGTGTGGAGACACGGTTACTGATGAAGATATGTTGGAGAAAACATTCACAACTTTTCATGCATCAAACATGCTCTTGCCAACAGCAATACCGAGAAAAGAGATTTATAAAATATTCCCAACTGATTTCATGTCTCCTTGTTGCTGAACAAAACAATGAGCTTTTGATGAAAAACCATCATTCCCACCCAACTAGCTTAAAACCGTTTCCTGAAGCAAATGCAAATGCATCATTCCATGAAGCGAATGCAAGCAATCATGGTCGTGGTCGTGGTCATTACAATTTTCGAAACCGAGGTAGTCATAATCATGCCTCAAATAAGAAAAGTGCACCATACCACTAGAAGTGGAATAACAATGAAGAAAAACAAGGAAAAAGGAAAGGTGTGCAGATTAATTCTGAAAAGAAAAGTGATGAGGCTTGCTATAGGTGTGGCATGAAAGGACATTGGTCTCGTACCTGTCGTACGACAAAACACCTGGTTAATCTTTATCAAGCATCAATTAAGGAAAGGGAAAAGAGAAAGAAACAAACTTAATCGATTTCAGCAACATTTTTTATGATTTTACTGAGCCAATGGATATCACCCATTTGGATGTATTCGATTTCTTTGCGGAACCAAGCAACACATTTGACCATTCATATGATGATGGAAATACCAATGTTGGTGATGAAAATATGAAGGATGGTGATGATGATGCCAATGATGGAAACCCCAATATTGACTAATTTTATGTTGCTCTATTATGTTGCTTTATTTCAATTCAATAAAACGATATGAACTTATGATTTAAGTTTCAGTTTTTCATTTGTAATGCTTTTAATTCAATAAAAGGATCTATGATCTCATTATTTTATTTTATTATTATTATATTTATTCATAAACTTATTATATGTATTTTTTCTTTAAATGAAGAAGCATGGAAAATGTCAATGCTTTAAGCAATTCCAAGATGCATGATGGAAATGTATGTTTGGTGGACAGTGCAACAACACGTACAATCCTTTGAGATAAGAAATATTTTTCAAACTTAAAATTCGCAAAAGCCAATGTGAATACTGTAGGTAGGCCTCATCATTTGGCCCGCGGGCTCATGGGCTTACGGGGGCCCGCCCGACCCATTGAAAAAAAGCCCGGCCCGGCCCGTTATGGGCTTTGAGAGGGCCCGGCCCGCTTGGGCTTGGGCCGGGCTTGGGCTTGGGTGTTTGAAGCCCGGCCCGGCCCATAGGCCCGGCCCGATTAAGCCCATGAAAGCCCAGCCCAGCCCGCCCACAAAAGCCCGGCCCGTTAGGCCCGCATACATATATAATTATGTATAAATAAGGGTTTAGGATTAGGATTACATCACTTGATTGCAACAGCAATACCGAGAAAAGAGATTTATAAAATATTCCCAACTGATTTCATGTCTCCTTGTTGCTGAACAAAACAATGAGCTTTTGATGAAAAACCATCATTCCCACCCAACTAGCTTAAAACCGTTTCCTGAAGCAAATGCAAATGCATCATTCCATGAAGCGAATGCAAGCAATCATGGTCGTGGTCGTGGTCATTACAATTTTCGAAACCGAGGTAGTCATAATCATGCCTCAAATAAGAAAAGTGCACCATACCACTAGAAGTGGAATAACAATGAAGAAAAACAAGGAAAAAGGAAAGGTGTGCAGATTAATTTTAAAAAGAAAAGTGATGAGGCTTGCTATAGGTGTGGCATGAAAGGACATTGGTCTCGTACCTGTCGTACGACAAAACACCTAGTTAATCTTTATCAAGCATCAATTAAGGAAAGGGAAAAGAGAAAGAAACAAACTTAATCGATTTCAGCAACATTTTTGATGATTTTACTGAGCCAATGGATATCACCCATTTGGATGTATTCGATTTCTTTGCGGAACCAAGCAACACATTTGACCATTCATATGATGATGGAAATACCAATGTTGGTGATGAAAATATGAAGGATGGTGATGATGATGCCAATGATGGAAACCCCAATATTGACTAATTTTATGTTGCTCTATTATGTTGCTTTATTTCAATTCAATAAAACGATATGAACTTATGATTTAAGTTTCAGTTTTTCATTTGTAATGCTTTTAATTCAATAAAAGGATCTATGATCTCATTATTTTATTTTATTATTATTATATTTATTCATAAACTTATTATATGTATTTTTTCTTTAAATGAAGAAGCATGGAAAATGTCAATGCTTTAAGCAATTCCAAGATGCATGATGGAAATGTATGTTTGGTGGACAGTGCAACAACACGTACAATCCTTTGAGATAAGAAATATTTTTCAAACTTAAAATTCGCAAAAGCCAATGTGAATACTGTAGGTAGGCCTCATCATTTGGCCCGCGGGCTCATGGGCTTACGGGGGCCCGCCCGACCCATTGAAAAAAAGCCCGGCCCGGCCCGTTATGGGCTTTGAGAGGGCCCGGCCCGCTTGGGCTTGGGCCGGGCTTGGGCTTGGGTGTTTGAAGCCCGGCCCGGCCCATAGGCCCGGCCCGATTAAGCCCATGAAAGCCCAGCCCAGCCCGCCCACAAAAGCCCGGCCCGTTAGGCCCGCATACATATATAATTATGTATAAATAAGGGTTTAGGATTAGGATTACATCACTTGAATGACAAATCCCCCTCTTTAATTTTTTTTTGTGTGTTACTTGTTATAAAAATTGTGTTTGTTTCCATTGAATTCTACTCATTCCTAGTTTATAATTGGATGATTAGCACATTAATTTGTGTCATTTATTAATACAACAATTATATATATATATATACAGCCCTCGTTAGGTCTGGCAATGAGTCGTGTCGTGTCGTATTGAGATTTTAAATGGATAAAAAATGATCAACCTGAACACGACCTGTTTAATAAACAGGTCAGACATTCTCAACCCGAACACGACCTGTTTATAAACGGGTTGACACGACCCAACCCATGTAACCCGTCACCTGTTCATTTTTTAATAACTAAATTAATAGCTTTAACAGTTTAATGAAACTTCCCCCAAATACAACTAAAGTAAATAATTAAATACAAATACATATTCATTAGTTCAAGTTCAACTCCAAATTGAACAGAAAAGTTCAAATCAAGTTACAAAAGTGAATAAATTACAACACAATGACTGTATTAGAGCCCTCCACGGAACTTGTAGCATTTATTTCCATCTTGGTAATATCCTCAGTCAATTCTTCCAAGTTGGGTGCTAAAGTACAATTTTCTACAAATCAAATCATAAAGATTAAGCTGATGTTGAAAAGAAATAGATACAAGAAATAAGAATTAAAGTTTGAGCAAATATACATTCGCCAAATATCCAATCACGTGTACAAATTAGTGCCTCAACATTTTCAGGCTTAAGAGCACTACGATACTGATCAAGCACTCTACCACCAACACTAAATGCTGACTCAGATGCAACTGTGGATATTGGAATAGATAGTAAATCACGTGCCAAAATTGATAGTTCAGGATATCGAAATTGATTCGCTTTCCAGAAATCAAGAACATTCAACTTTGTCTTCCTGTCAACTTTGGGCTCATCCAAATACAATTGTAACTGAGTCTTTTGGGCAGAAGTGGTAAACTCCTCACTTTCAAAGTTATCAAATTCCTAAAAATAGAACATTAATATGAGCACAAACAGTCAAATGTACATTAAACTTTTATGCATTCCTATAAAAATAAATAGTTATTTACCTTCATAACATCCAAGCATTCTTTAGAAACCATGTCATCAACATGAGAACGAGCACCACTTGAGACACTTGAAGTACCAGAAACAGATTCAGAAGTAGAATATATCCGAACGTATAAATCAAAGAGAGAAAACAACATATCACGAACTTTAGTCATTTCTTCGGAGTTGTAACCATACAACCTTTTATAACAAAATTCCACAAACTGAATTTTGTACCTAGGATCCAATATTACAGCAATGGCAAGGATCAAACGATACTATTTCCAATACTTATCGAACTTTTCCATCATTTGAGTTGCCATAAATTTCATGAAACTATCTGAATCAACCTTTGCCTTTCTCAAAGTATCCTCCACCACAAAAACTTGAGGAAAATACAGATTTGCTGTAGGGTATTTAGTTCCAGAAAACAAACAAGTCACATCATAAAACACCTTAAGAAACTTGCTAAGTTTCTCCAATTTTCCCCACCCATCTTGAGAAAGAGAATGTTTGTAATTAGAATCACTCAACTGTAAATGCAGAAATGCACGTTGATAAAAAAGGGCACTGTCAATCATAAGAAATGTGGAGTTCCATCTAGTGGGTACATCTTGACGCAATCCCCTCTTACATTCTAAAGAAACTTGTGCAGCACAATCTAGGAATTTCTGTTTCCTCGCTTGTGAACCTCTAACATACTTAATGCTTTCCCTAATTTTTCCCACAGAATCATCAATGTGTTTCAACCCATCTTGCACTATTAAGTTAAGAATGTGGGCACAACATCGCACATGAAAAAACTTTCCTTTCAATAATAGTAGATCATTTAAATTAAGTTACCCCTTCAACAACTCAACAAAAGTATCATTTGAAGATGCATTGTCTAAAGTCATTGAAAAAAGTTTCTTTTCCACCCCCCAATTAGTCAACAACCTATAGATTTTCTCACACAATGCAACACCAGTATGAGGAGGAGGCATAAAACTAAAATTCAATATTCTTTTTTGCAATTTCCAATTAGCATCAATAAAATGGACAGTGAGACAAAGATAACCATCTGTGGTTATAGAAGTCCACAAATCAGATGTCAAACACACTCTTCCAGGAACTGAAATCAAAATTTCCTTAAGCTTAGCTTTTTCTCTATTATAAAGACTCAACACATCAGCCTTTGCAGTATTACGAGATACCAGTTTAATATCAGCACAAACATAATTAAACAGTTTCCTAATTCTCGCATACTCAACAAACTGAAAGGGTAGGTCATGCATGATAATTGCCATCACTAATAATTCACGAAACTTGAAAGGATCAAACTTGGAAGACCTTGTTATGATAGCCCCATCAGATTTAGATAATAATAACTGGCCTAAATCACGGGTATCAGATTTCACACAAGACTCAATATGACGCTTCAAATTTCCAGTACCATATCTACTATCACACAAATATTTTTGACCACATTTCATACACTTTGCTCTCTGCTCATTATTTTCATCTACAGGCAGAATTTCAAATTGAGTCCATACCGCTGATGTAAGTTTTCTACGCCGCTTACCAGTCTGAGTTGCATTATTGTTGTTTGATGGATCTGAATCAACCACATCGATTCTAACTTCTACAACTCCACCTTCAGCACTTTCGGATACACCTTCAAAAGGATCCATTCCACCTACATGAAACATAATAATTTTATATAAAATAAATAAATCAAGCAACAAAACAGCAACTTGCGACATTAATGGATGCCCAACAACAGCAAAAAAGTCCAATACCATAAATAAATTAGAAACAGCACAACAACAAAACAAAACTATTAATAAAGGATCCATTCCACCTACATGAAACATAATAATTTTATATAAAATAAATAAATCAA
>NW_018921447.1:60134-76613 GCF_002207925.1 Prunus avium
TGGGTAGCTTGAGTGTAACTTCCGGCAGCTTGGCAGTGACTCTGAGCAGCCTGCCAAAAGGGGAAAAATGGGGGAAATAAGAGTAATAGACCAAAAAAGCACGAAAATTACTGAGTTTGCAGGTGAGAGAGGAAGCTTGCTCTCTGAAGTGTGTTATGTTGGGTAGAGAGGGGTCCTATTTATAGCTGATGGGGGTAGTTCTTCTTCAAGAAACCCTAATGGCTTCCATCCTATTTTTGCCAAGTTCTTCCCTTCCTTCCTTTCTTCATCCTTTCAATCATCTTCCTTTGGTAAAGTCAGCTCTGCTTCCTTGCATAAAATCAGGGTTTTGGGAGCTCAAGGCCCCCCTTTCCCGCGGCTGCCTCTGAGGAGGGTTTCTCCTTTCACCCATTTCCTTTCCTCTCTTCCTTTCTCTCCCCATGGCCAAATCTAAGGAAGGAAAGAAAGTGGGTATACATGCTGGTTCAAGTATGGCGCCTTCCCTTGCGCCCCAACATCCTTTGGCTCATTCAATGCTTTTGCTTGGAATTTGCTCCTCCATCGGGGAAACTCCCAGCAGCCCCTCCTTATGATCCTTTGGTCCCTTCGTGGCCTTTTGTTTCAGCCACATGCTGAGGGCTTTAGTCATTCTTTATTCAAATTGCATGGGCCTTTTAAGTTATTTAACTAGTGGGCTAGGTTTACCAAATATTTTGGGCTTTGTGGGCTATTAGAGATAGTGGGCTATTTTTCTACTAAGGTGATGGGCTATTCTCTCTTTTGTGCTTACCCACGTTTGGGCCTGGGTCCCGAGGCCCCCAAGCGACCCGAGACTTCCATTTTTCAACCCGCCGATGGGCCCCATGACAACTCGTTACCATCCATACCACAACCCACTCAAGCAAGCCCCGGGCATTTGAGTGGCTTGGGCCCACTTAAGCTTGTAGCGCGACGTGTTGCTAATTTGCTAGGCGTGGCATGTGTGCAAGCGCGTATGACGAACTTTCGCGTGCCCTAATCGGGCTTCTCCTCGGTAAGGTATTGCAATGGGCCGAGAATTTATTTGGGCCTCAACAAATACAATTTCAGGTAGTGCAAAGCTAATCGAAGGCTCTGGAAGAGCCAGTTTAATATTACTTGGAGGAACACACATTTATATCAAAGAGGCTTTATATTCTATCACGTCCAGAATAAATCTGATTAGTTTTAAGGATATACGTCATAACGGGTTTCATATTTAAACTACAAATGAGCGGAATATAGAATATATGCTTACTACTTCTATTGTTTCATGCCAGAAGCATATAGTAGAAAAACTTCCAGCTTTCTCATCTAGCTTGTATTACATAACTATAAGTGCAATATAATCAAATATCATAATGAACCAGAAGTTCAATGATCCAAAGCTTTTTATGCTTTGGCATGACCGACTTGGTCATCCGGGGTCAACAATGATGCGTCGAATAATTGAAAATTCACATGGTCATCCATTAAAGAACCAGAGGATTCTTTTATCTAGTGATTGTCCATGTCAGGCTTGCTCACAAGGAAAATTGGTTGTTAAACCATCTCCTTTGAAAGTTGCTAGTGAATCCCCAATGTTTTTACAACAAATCCAAGGGGTATTCATACACCATGTGGGCCATTTCGTTATTTTATGGTTTTAATAGACGCATCATCAAGATGGTCACATGTTTGCCTACTTTCTACTCGTTCTATTGCATAATCGTAAATTCAAGCAAATCGATGGCTTCACTGTAAATTCAAGCATAATCGATGGCATAATCGTAAATTCAAGCAAAATCAATGGCATCATTGTAAATTCAAGCAAAATCGATGCATAATCGTAAATTGAAGCAAAATTGATGGCATAATCGTAAATTCAAGAAAAATCATTGGCATAATCATACATTCAAGCAAAATCGATGGCATCACTGTAATTTCAAGTAAAATCGATGGCATAATCGTAAATTCAAGCAAAATCAATGGCATCATTGTAAATTCAAGCAAAATCGATGCATAATCGTAAATTGAAGCAAAATTGATGGCATAATCGTAAATTCAAGAAAAATCATTGGCATAATCATACATTCAAGCAAAATCGATGGCATCACTGTAATTTCAAGTAAAATCGATGGCATAATCGTAAATTCAAGCAAAATCAATGGCATCATTGTAAATTCAAGCAAAATCGATGCATAATCGTAAATTGAAGCAAAATTGATGGCATAATCGTAAATTCAAGAAAAATCATTGGCATAATCATACATTCAAGCAAAATCGATGGCATCACTGTAATTTCAAGTAAAATCGATGGCATAATCGTAAATTCAAGCAAAATGAATGGCATCACTGTAAATTTAAGAAAAATCGATGCATAATCGTAAATTCAAGCAAAATCTATGGCATCACTGTAAATTCAAGCATAATTAATGGCATAATTGTAAATTGTAGCAAAACTAATGGCATAATAGTAAATTCAAGCAAAATCAATGGCATAATCGTAAATTCAAGAAAAATTTATGGCATCACTGTATATTCAAGCAAAATCGATGGCATTACTGTAAATTCAATCAAAATCAATGGCATAAACGTAAATTGAAGTAATCCTTAACATAAAATAGTTATTGGAGAATTTCCCTAAACGGGAATGTCTTTGTATTTTTCTTGCAGAGACACTTTTGTCATAAATCTTTTTGGTGACACCAAAGGCTACAACTTCACTTGGTATAGTAAGTAAACATGCAACCATGGCATGAACGCATCCTTACTTCATTTAAAATAATAATAATAAAAAAGAAGAAATAATAACGGTTTTAGCAATTGTGCGTGGGTTGGGCCTTTTTAGCCTTAAGTGCATCTATGCTTCGCAAAAACACAGTGAAAGAATAAGAAAAAACAAAAACAAAAATACGAGTCTTTCTTTTGGCGACTGCGAACAAAGTGTAGTCAGAGTTTGACAACAATGGCTGCTTGTCTGCAACTCAACGCTAAACCCTTCAGCCCCCTTCTCTCTCCTAACCCCGTTTCCACACGCACCCGGAAATCGGGTAGGATCAGCTGCTCCGCAGCCTCGCCTTCCAAACGCCACACCATTACTTTGCTTCCTGGCGATGGCATTGGCCCCGAAGTCATCTCCGTCGCCAGGAACGTTCTCAACCTCGCCGCTTCTATCGAAGGTTCCTTCAATTCCGTGTCGTTTCTTTATTTGTTCATTTTAAGTTCGATCTTGCTTGTTTGGTTTCAGAGAAAGGAAAGGAAAATAGAAATGGAAAAGGAAGGCCGTACTTGGATTTTCATTACGTCTTTTTTGGGTTCTCTTTAGTTCCCATGTGTTTAAATTCCCTTACTTTCCCAATATTTCTCACTGATTACGTTAGTGCTTATAGTTTTCAGAGTTAGTATTTAACAATAAAGCGTCTCTGTGTGTAATCAAGTAACTTTTACTGGGAATTTGGTATTTATTTACTGTTTGCTATTTATATAACTGAATATATTTTTATAATTAGGGATTGAGTTTAAGTATCAAGAACTTCCTGTGGGCGGAGCTGCATTGGATTTGACCGGAGTTCCATTACCGGAAGAGACCCTTTTGGCTGCTAAGCAATCTGATGCAGTTCTGCTCGGAGCAATTGGGGGGTAGATCTCACAGTTCCTTTCTCATTACTTTTTTTTTCAGTATGCCGACATTTGCAAGTGGTGTAATTTTACTTAATTAGATTAATGGTTTTTAAGGTACAAATGGGACAAAAACGAAAAGCATTTGAAACCAGAAACTGGGTTACTTAAGCTTCGAGAAGGTCTTAAAGTATTTGCGAATTTGAGGCCTGCAACTGTTTTACCGCAGGTAATATCTGTTTTAATGCAAATGATTCAGAATTTGGTTTAAAGTAATTTTTTCTCTTTTCCTCTTAGTTGTTTAGTTCTTAATTTACATGCGCCTTGGTACATTAGGATTGTGTTCAGAACAGCAAACTGCAAATGATTGCATTGAAGAGTGGTGATTGACCCATATGAATTTTGATGCTTTTGTATGTAATATAATGATAATTGAGTAACTAAAGTGTACATAATTGATTTATTCTCTTAAAACCAATGTATCTTCATTTCAAACTTGTCTATGAAAAGTGTCTCATTTTATGGTATTTTCTCTTTCAGTTGGTGGATGCTTCAACTTTGAAGAGAGAGGTTGCTGAAGGGGTGGACCTTATGGTTGTAAGAGAGCTAACTGGAGGTTAGTATACAAGACTCGAATAGTAATCAATCAAATGAACTTTCTTGTGTTGGTTTTTTCCCACTTGAATTTCCTATTTGATTCTTCATTTTTTTGTTGTTGCTGGGAATAGGTATATATTTTGGAAAGCCAAGGGGTTTTGGCACCAATGAAAACGGAGAGGAGATTGGCTTCAATACGGAGGTGTATGCCGCCTATGAGGTTGTTTTCTGATTTCTCGGAGAGTTCCACATTAAATTCTTGGTTTTTTCTGATGATAGTGGGAGTCATTAGTGGTTCCAAATGGAGATTATATCTACGGTGGTTGTATATAAACTCAAAGAATTTATCTCTATACCCCAACCAGAAAAGTTATTGAAACTACCATTTTATCCATACTCTTCAAAAAGCTAAAAGGTCAAAAGATTGGTGGCTGGTCACCAGTGCATAGCCTCGGCGCCATCGCTGGACGGGGGAGGGGGGGGGAGGGGGGAGAAAGATTTTTCAAGAAATAAGAGTTCCATTTTTTTTGGGGGGGTAAAACTACAGCCTGTAAAATCAGGATGTAATTTTACCCAAAAAAGAAATGGTGGGGTATAGAGATAATTTTACCCAAAAAAGAACAATTTTCTGGGTTTAAACAGAGTCACTCTTATATCCTTTTATCTCTAATTCAAGCCTGTAGACCTTTCCTTGTAATATCAGTGGACTGATTTAGTCAGGAACAACTGAAATTCATAATTGTTGTAAAAGTGTATTAAGGGGGATGCTTTTTCTGTGAGAGTGAAAGTTTTGGTTCAGATTTATGGAAATATCGATAGATATATTGATATCGTGAAAAACAAAAACTCACAAAAGTGTGCTTCGAAACATAGTAATTTCAAATGGAACTTGAGGATATGCGATAACAATCAATAATGCATAAATTAGGCACGTAAGTTTTATAAATAGTTTATCCATGCTAAAGGTAAAGAAAGTTGGAAGAGGACCACCCATTTGGCTTACTGTTTGGCCTAATATTTTGTTTATATTTTATAATGGGTGGTGGGAGCTGGGTAAGGGGGTCTATAACATGAAACATAGTTTCTTGGTGTAAAACAAATATGCAAAAACCTTGTGAGTTTGTGTTGACTTTTCCCTGTGAAGAATTCACAAGAATTTTCATTGTATTGGGACAACTGGTAAATTACGACCAATATGGAACTTCTTAGTTGTAATGGGAACTTTAAAATTGCCAGGTCTGCTTTTAGTAAATTCTATTCAGAAGTTGTTTCGTTAGTTTTTCCTCCTTTTATGACTTTATAATTGCCAGGTCAGTGTGTCAATGGTTATTTAACATGGAGAAATTTTCTTGGCAGATCGATCGCATTGCTCGTGTTGCATTTGAGACTGCTCGGAAGCGGAAGGGAAAGCTCTGCAGTGTTGATAAAGCAAATGTGTTGGAGGTACTTTTTGTTAGAAGAAATATTTTTTTTCTGCTCATTTCAATTTAAGGTTATTTGGGAAAATTGTGAGAATTTGTTTAAGATTTTTCCCAAAGAGAAACATCAAACATTTTGTTGTGTTTATAACGGCATTACATGCTATGAGAGTAGAGAGTCTTCTCTTCAACATCCTGATGCATAACCAGTATGTTGATTGTGTCTGATCTCTCCCCTAGAGATTACAAGAAATTTGGCATCTTGTCAGCAAAGATGACATGGTTTCTACACATGTGCATTAATGATTTTGTGGGTTGAGTATTTCAGCTTAGTTTTTGGCTTGAGTTGTGAAAAGCATATAAAATACCCAGTTGTGCCTCTTCAGTACTGTTTCGGTACTGTAAATAAAATCCTTTCACTTGTAAAAGAAATTTATTGGTGTTTAACCTGGCTTCTATATGCAGATGATTCTTGACCCGTACACTTTTAACCTTCTTTTAACCTGGATGTTTGTTTATTAAGCGGCACCAAATTTTCATAATGATACACCATATATGGTAGCATCTGTGACACGTCTCTCTCTGTATATTGGCATATGTGGTTGCAAAGGAGGCTAAATAAGTTCTTGTGCCAAATTCATGCCAATCTAAAAACAATAAGTACCGGAGATATTAATATATCTTATAATTATCAAATTACTGCTGAAAATGAGTAATCAAGCCAATGGCCTCTGGGCCTGATAACATCTCCTCCATCTGACAGAGGGTAAAGGGCGATGTCCATTTCCTTTTTAGTTTGTGTGACTGAAATAAAAACGAAAGATAAATGATAATGAGTCTACCATGTGTTGCCCTCTTGTATCGTCTTCATTGATTGATCCAATCAAACAGATTATTGCCATCAATCTGATCATAGCATTTCAAGAGTTACTAGCCAAGTATGCTAATTTTTGGTTCATAATGATCCATTGACACTGTGCAGGCTAAATTTGGATTACTACAAATGTTGCCTGTGATATTTTGGGAAAAAATGCTAGCAAATATTGATAGGCTACTTGACATTATTGTTTCTGATGTATGCCTCTTGCTTTTTCTTCTGTGCAGGCATGCTTAAGATATAGTGTATGTTTATAATATTGATATATTTGATTCAATGGATATCCAGGCATCAATGTTTTGGAGGAAAAGAATCATGGCAATAGCCTTGGAATATCCTGACGTTGAACTCTCACACATGTATGTTGATAATGCTGCAATGCAGCTTGTTCGTGATCCAAAACAGGTTTGTCTAAGTCCGTTAATTATCCTCCTTTAATCCTAATAGGATCAAGAATTTTGGACGAGAGGAACAAAATTCTAGAGCATCCTAAATGATAATTGCTAGTCTCATGATCTTTGCCAATGAAAATTTGCAGTTTGATACGATTGTAACAAACAACATATTTGGCGATATATTATCCGATGAGGCGTCGATGATTACTGGAAGTATTGGGATGCTTCCATCTGCTAGTCTTGGGGAATCGGTAATGCAAACTTTTGTCTCTCAGTGGTTCAAGTTAAGCTTTATATGTGTTAGGAATTTCCTTCTGATGGGGATTTCCAGCTGTGCCTTAGGGTAAGTTTGGATTCCTTTTTATCTGACTATATTAAAATTCCCGTTGGCACAGGGTCCTGGACTTTTTGAACCCATACATGGTTCTGCTCCTGATATTGCTGGACAGGTTGGTTTGCCTACATTATCAATTTTTTTCTCCTTGGAGTAACATGCCATTTAATATGTGGAATACAACGGTATAAATGCAGGATAAAGCAAATCCATTAGCAACAATTCTCAGTGCTGCTATGCTTTTAAAGTACGGTCTAGGGGAAGAAAATGCTGCCAAGAGAATTGAGGCTGCAGTTCTAGATACTTTGAATAAGGGGTTTCGAACGGGTGACATATATTCCGCAGGAACTGTATGTACATTTTTTATTTCTCCCTTCTTTATTTGTTTCTCTCGTTGGTTGGAAAACGTGATAACCACAAATATTGCAATGCTCTTCTCTTTTGTGAAAAACAAAAGAAGCTATGGAATATAGCGTAATTTAGTTGTTGGCATCCCTATTTCCTATCTTCTACCTAAGTCCTCGTCAAATTATGATTTGTTCTCTTAATCTCTTTGCATCCTTGTTAAAAGTCTTTGAGTAAGTAACGCAACTTCTCATGTTGTAATATTTTAAGTCATGGTTTAGCCTCTCTTGATGTTTGGTTTGATCATCTTACAATTGGGTGAGAACCGTTGATTTAACTATCCTGGTTGATAAACCAGCATGCCTTGGGTATGGTGTGCAATAGTTCCTTGAGGTGAAAAAGAAGGGAAAAAAGAAGTGAGAATAATATATATTGTATGTAGTTATGGGCTATTTGAAATTCTTGAGTCTAAATTTCTTTTTCATATATTTGTACAGTAATAGTTGCCTACTGTTCATTGTAAGCTTCTCCTATTTTGATTGATTGACCATTGATGGCTAATATTGGCTTTATACAGAAATTGGTAGGGTGCAAAGAAATGGGTGAAGAGGTATTGAAGTCGGTAGATTCGCTAGTTCTTTCTCCAGTATGAAGTGATGCACGCATTGATCAGCACTGACAACAAGGGCTCAATATCGTTCAGTGCATGATATCTGGAGTGAAGATGTCATTTTGGTCAGTTGAAAGCAAATCCAAAGATGTCATCCAGTATGATTTTCTTTTGTTCATAATTTGGAGGGCTTCTTGAGGTGAAATAAGACCATTTTTGTAACTGTCCGAGAGATTTTATTTAATTTTAACCTTTTGACTTAGAATTATGTCCTAGACATTATCCTTGTTTAAAATATGCATATCCATCAAGGGATTGTTGTAACTCGGAAACATTGGTGCCTAGAGTGGGGATTGAAAGACATTACATTTTGAAGCTTGTAAGATCATTTCGTTCTCTTCCTGCTGAAGCTATTTATATTCTCGGTTTTGATCTAGGCGTCGGCGGCTGTTCGTGTGGCTTTTTCCCGACTGGCAATACATATAACTTTTTTTTATAAATTTTTATTATCTCCTTTGAATAGTAATTTCACTAAGTTATCACTTGAAAACTATTTAAAGGATTCATTGTTTATCCATAATGAAAATTACTTTGGAAATGCTCTGGTCGACTTTATCATGACTTGAGGGTCATTTCCTAAAACTAAGATTAAAAAAAATTTAACTTTTGGAGAGATGCTAACAAATATAAATGTTATCATTGATGTATAAGAATCCACCCTTTCACTTAGAAATAAATAAATAAAATGAAATAGCCATTATTTCCTTAAACAAGTCAAATTTACATGCCAAACTTGGTCTTTTTGGGCTTCACTTGATGCGGGCGTAGTGATTTTACTTTGGCCTTTCTCAGGTTTAGGAGTTAGAACATGAGAACTTGCCATAATGTGTCGATTGGGGCATGTTTAGTGTATTGTGGCTTCTTCTTTTTTCTTTGTCCACTTTGGACTTGTATATAAGTTATAAACACTATAAATTACTTCAAAAAATTAAGAGAAGAAAGAATAGTTATATATACAGAAAGGTTTTCGGACAAAGAACCTAGGTATGAAGAAGATTACTGATTTTATTTGTGCTAGTTTCAGTGCAAGCTGACGAGGAAAACTCTCTTTTTTCTCAATTCACCGCATCTCGTTTCCTTTTTGAAACTCCCTCTCGCTTTGACTCTTCCCTTACATGTGACGAGTCTTTTAAATTTCGTAACATTTTTAAAATTCTTGGTACTTTCAAAAGGAAATTTCATAGAGGTAAACCACCTAAAAAACAGGTTCCAGAAAAACATGTTCCTCGTACTATTGTTGAGGTTCCAACAAGTACTCCTATGGTTGAAAATCTTTATGTTACTAAGAATCAATAAAAATGAATTTTGAATAGTGTAGTATTTGTCGATCTTCTACTGAAAATCAGTGCACAAAAACATTGTAATTTATCTATAAAGAACATAGTTTATCTAATGAAACATTCATATTCATGCAAATTGGATATGAAAGTTGCATTTCAAGACTGCATTGTTGTACTTCCACAGTTTTATGTTGGAGTGCAAGTAGCTCTTTCATACTTAATATAAATTTCTCATTTAAGATAACATAAAAAGTTTCTTTTAATTGACCTGCAAATCAATAGTCTCATGTTCGGATTTTCATGGCACCTTGTCAGTGTTTGTGTGAGAAAACCCTTCCTCCCCTTCCTAACTTTGGCAACAAAAAAATGCATATTTATTTGAAAATACCCAAATATTTTGATATTGTACATTATGTCAATTATAAGAAGAACTTCAATTTAGTATCAGATCAAGATTAGTTTGTAAAATACAAGCAGTTTTGAATTACAGGGTAAACTTCAAGTGTATCAAATCTAGACATTCTTTTTTTGGTCTAAACCATGAGGTGGTCCTGGATGGGCCCCAACTATGGGTGGCACCTTAAGCCTTAACCACAACCCAGACTAATCCCCATTCACACCGGGTCGGCCCGTAAGGAAATCTAGACATTCTTTGAATGTCAGACTCAAAGGTTAAAAAGTGGTTTCAATGTACATCTCTTGTCACTTTAACTTTTTCTATCAAACATTATTCGGACACTTGATAAAAATAAGAACTACATAAACCTTGGATTTTTACATGGAGAATAATTTTTATTAGTTAAATCTAAAAAGGATATGAATGATGTACTCCTACTTTGCAACCGAGTTCAAATTCCCCGTAATTTAGAGTAGATTAAAATAGAATATGGTTTGTATAAGAAAGGATATGAATAATAATAAAATTAATTAAGCAAAGAAGGATAATAAAAAAAATTATAAGGTACAAAAAACAAGCTCTAAACTTTTGAGAAAAAAAAAACATTTAATTTTACATGTAACACATTAAAAAAATCTAAGAAAAAATCTATATATAGATTGGACTCCAGACTACATATATAGATAGAGCGCCAGCCCAAAAATCTCCCGCTAAACTGAAGACTCTGTCATCTCTATTACTTCCATGTCACCGAGTTCGAGCACGGCACATGCCGGAGCCTCGCCCGGCGAGGTTTTCAGGTCGCAGCCGGTCATTATCTCTGGCGATCCCAGTGACTCCTCATATTCGTCGTCTTCCTCAATCTCCAACATCACGCAGGCCTTTCCTTTCTCTTCTGGAAACCCTAGAATCGAAGAGACCAGAGGCATCATGCTTCTCTACCGCGATGACGCCGACGTCGTTTCCACCTCGCCCTCTCACCTCCCCGTAAGCTCATTTCCTTTCATTTCATTTCATCTTGACTGCTCGTTCCGTTGTGTCTTTCGATGTGCTAAGTAATGTTTCGGCCCTAAACTTAGTAAAATTAAAGTGTTAATATCAAATTTAGGGGAATGTTTTGCATTTTCAATTCAATGAAAAAAATGCATGGAAATTGGTAGAATTGGGCGTTTACTGGATTTGTGTTCGTCAATTATGAAGCAAAATTTAAGGAAATTTTAACAGTAAATAAAATGTTTCTCAGCATCCAGTAATGTGGAGATGATTTGCGAAGAAAATGATAGGAAAATAGTTTAAGTAGCACTTATGTTAAAGTTTCTTTAACAATACAAAACATATTCTTGTCCTGTGAACTCCATATTTTGACGACTACAGAGAGCATTAAAAAGATCCCTTTCTAGGGAGGTTATTATTGAAGGGACCAAACTTGTTCCTTTCTAAGAATTGATTTTTTGGCTAGTCAAAGTCTAAATTGATTTTCCCTTGTTCAAGAGGTGTTGAACTTCGGTAACCTCTTCCAACAAATTTATTGTTCCAGAGTCTTTAAAAATGTTAAAGTTTGTTAGATGTAATTGAAGAACCTGGGGTAAAACAAAAACGACAATGCAAGATTGATGTGGATGTCCACTTTATGTAGGTTGGAAGGAAGCCACTTGTTTGTGTGCTTGGAGTGCCGAATCACATGACATATGCAGACTTTTGCCAGTTTTGTGGTTCATTCATTCAGCATATTTTGGAGATGCGGATTGTCAGGTTTCATCTTTGAAAGTATTGTCATTTCTGGTCCTGTATTTCCTTTTGTTGTGTTGTTGAATTTCATCTTGATTTTATTTTCTTGTTTGTGGTTTAGGAATGATGGAATGGAAGATCGTTACAGCATTTTGATTAGGTTTGATAGTCAGGACTCCACAGATGATTTTTACAAGCATTTCAATGGAAGTCGATTTTCGTCGCTTGAGGTTTTCTCCACTAACTCCATACTCTATACCTATAGACATTAGATACATAGACTCTTGACTTGGGAGGACTTGTACAAATTTTCAACGGTTACAACAGTTTTAAGCTTTTATTGTTGTCATCCTATTTATTATCTGGGATTTAATATAGGTGGAGGCTTGTCGCATTCTCTTCACGGTAGATGTTCAATACACTGGTTCAATAGAACATGCACAGGCATCATCGGGAAGCTCAACTGAGCAGCCATCATGTCCAGTCTGTCTTGGTATGCACTTATCTATTGGAAAATATAAGTTGTATATTTATGGTTTACTTTTTGTTTTTCCTTGTGTCTTTAATGTTTGGAGATTTCTTACTTAACCTTATTTTACAGAGAGACTAGACCAAGATATGGGTGGAATTCTCACGACTATCTGCAATCATTCTTTCCATTGTTCTTGCATTTCAAAATGGACGGATTCTTCTTGTCCTGTAAGTAATTTTTGCAAGTGTTTCAACTTTTTTCTCCCTTTAGATTTGTGTATATGTGTATATGTGTGTGAACAGGCATAAATGCATGTACAAGACCATGTTCAGAAGTTAGCTCACTAAATTGATTGGACTCCTTTTTTTTTTCCTTCCCTCTCCCTAGCATGCTCTATCACATGCTTGTTTCTAATATTGTGAGACTCGGGCACCACCTTATGTACAAAGTGATGGAACTCAATCAAAGTGATTGGACTCTAGCATTGTGTTTGATTCATGGAAGTGGAGAAAGATGTCTGTATCCAAATCTCCTCTCCCAGGGTAGTTGGACCAACACTAGGTCACCTGTTGCAACTAGTTGTTTCTTCAAAAGGACTGTAATTGGTGAAAATTTAATCTATGGATCTTAAAGGGGTAGTTTCCAGCTGAAAATAGGACAATCTACTAATGTAGACAATAGTCCATCATATTGCTTTTGGATGAAACGGTTTCTATCTTCGAAGAAAAATATGTTTTTTTTCTTTCTTTTTCTGCACAGCAGCAGTACTGTAGTAGACATGACAGCCATGCTAATGGGAAAATTTGTCTTTGTATTAGTGCCTCTGTAATTAGGCTATCTTTTTTCAGGTCATCTACCCTCTTCAATCTTCTTTACTAAAAGAAAAAACTTAGACCTGCCCACCCTGATTTCACATCTAGAATTGCTTTTGTTGCATCAGACTGTGAACAGTCAAGGAAAAAATCAATTAAGTAATATAGTAGGAAAGTTATAACATACAAACTTGAATTTCAAGGTCATGCATGAATTCTTTGGGAGTTTATCCGTTTATATCACAATATCAATTTTCCACCTGTGCTGGGTGTTTATTCCCCACTTATGGTTTAGCCCTCGTATTATTGATAAATGATTAAGCAAGAAGTGCAGAGGGGATGGAGGCCAAGTACGTGGTTACAAAGAATCATTCACAAAAATCAAAGGGGAGACTAGTGACAGTATAAGAGAGCAAAACATGAACGAAAGGAAAACATGACACTAAGACCCTATAATTCAAAGTTTGAACAGAGCTTAAAAAGAAACCAAAGCCATGATAGAGCAGTTAAAGCCAAAAAAAGAAAGCACGTTAAGGAAACTCTCATATTCTAATGCATTGTCATAATACCTAGTATAAATTTTCTCATTTGTGATAAATAAACCGTACAAATGTGCTTATTGACGGAATACATCTAAGTTCTTTGCATGCGTAAGAGGTGGTGAACCTAGGTTACCAGTTCTCTTTGGTCAACCTGTGGTTAAGCTGCAGTCTATGATTTGGCTACAGCTTTTGTTCTTCAAATTTGTTACGTTCACTTTCCTGCTAGCGTAAGCTAGGTTGCGGCTAAAGAGTTGCAAATGACTTTGCAAGGTAGGTCCTTAATATTCATTGACTTGTCTACCACATGTTATGTCAGGTATGTCGATATTGTCAGCAGCAGCCTGAAAAGTCTAACTGTTTTGTTTGCCAAACTTCTGAGAATTTGTGGATGTGTGTTATCTGTGGCTTTGTTGGCTGTGGGAGGTATATTATTTTCCATGAGACCATTTAATTCTTATTTTTCTTATCACTTTTGTGGGAAAAAAAATCTCTCCCTCTCTCTGTATGCATCTTTATCATACTCTGTTGCATACTCTGAAATATTTGGTGTAGGTATAAAGAAGGACATGCCATAAGACATTGGAAAGATACAGAACATTGTTATTCTCTTGAATTGGAAACGCAGCGTGTGTGGGATTATGCTGGAGACAATTATGTTCACCGCCTAATTCAATCTAAAACTGATGGGAAATTGGTTGAATTGAATTCACCGTATAATGAGTGTGGAAGTTGCGAATGTGTAGATTCTGGATTCAGTGAGGCCCTTTTGAACAGTAAAGTAGAAGCGGTAATAAGTTTACCCTTCATGTTACTTGATAAAGACAGTAACATTGCTATTATGTTATTTGTAGTTTGCATTTCTCACATTTTTGTAACATTATCTGCAGATTGTTAACGAGTACAATGAACTGCTTGCTACTCAACTTGAGAACCAAAAAGTGGTAAGATCATTCTTCTTATTATTTGCTGAAATAGTTTACTATTTAAACTTGTTTGAGCTTGACATGTAATGTTACATTGCACCCGTAATTGCTATGTGGATTGCAGTATTTTGAATTGTTACTGCAAGAAGTTAAAGAAGAAACTGAAAGAGAAATTTCTAATGCTGTTGAGAAGGCTGTACCACTAAAGAAAATGCAGGCCAAGCTGGACAGATGTGTAAAAGAGAAGAAATTTCTTGATGATGTAAGTGTTAACTCTTGTGCTTCTAGAGTAGCTGGTTGAGAAACTCATGTCCTTCTAATTGGGCCACACTTTAGAGTTTGGTATGAGTTATCACCTAGCCAGTAACTATCTAAAGATCTTTTTGCTTCTACATGCAGCTTAATGAAAACCTTTTAAAGAATCAGGAGATTTGGAAAGCAAAGATACTTGAAGCTGAAGAGAGGTATTGGTTTCTCCCTTTCTTTCTTGTTTTCTGAATTTTATTTTCTACATCATCCTAAGTTCATTGACTTGATGTGATAGTAAGTAATTGTATTGATTTGTTTTTACGTTAACCTAAGTGGACACAGATCATCAACTTCAAGCTAATTTTTTCTCTTTGGATTTTATGCCTTATTGTCATCAATAAGGAACAAAAAACTTTCGCATGGTTGGATGTCCTACCGATTTGACTTATACCACCAAGGTTTAAGATTATGGCAATATCAAAATGGAGACGTGGCAAATATTTGAGATGTATCCACTATTAGATGTCTGATCACTTAGGCTTTCTTGTTGCGGTGTACAAATTTTTTTTGGCACTTGTTAAGAGCTTATATAGATTGTAATCCCTTGACCCACTCTTTAAGATTATGCAAATTTTTCCCTTGAAAAGTTGCTCTATTTGTATCATGCTAAAGTAGTCTATGCAACAATTTAAAAAATTAAAAAATTAATCATAAAAAAAAACAATTGATTTATTTATCATTTCCTCATTAAAATGAAATTACCATTTGCTCTTGATTTGTTTTGTTTTGTTTTGTTTTTAACGTTTATAAGAATCTTGTTGAACCATTTTTGTAGATGTTGCAATATAGTGTAAATTTATTTGGTTGTTTTTCTGCTATTATTGCCTAACTGGTCCTAATTCTTGTACTTTCAGGGAGAAAAAGACTTTGAAACTAAAGGATGATAAAATTAGCGACTTAGAAGAGCAGGTGATATAAGATTGTCATTCTTCCTTTCCTTTCACAGAGAGAGGGAAAGAAATTTCATAATAGACAATTTTTAAACCCCGATACCTTCGTATCTGGCTGGCCTTAATATTTAAGCATCCGTGTAAACTAAGGAATTCCTTTGTTAATTTACACCTTTTTGCAGCTTAGGGATTTGATGCTTTATCTTGAGACTGGGAAGACAGTGGAGCAGCCATCGATATCAAATGAAATAAAGGATGGCACTGCCTTGCCAGCATCGATAGAGTTTTCGCGGCCATCAAGTAGCAAATGATATTAAGGACACCACAGTCTCTCTTCAGAAGTTTTCAATGAATGTATGGAAGAGGGCTCAAAGACTAATAACAGGAGGAGGAGAAGCTAAGTTGATGGATGGTTCCCCTCTTGTACTGCTCCTTGAGCTGGTTCTGATTCATCTCGGGTGCCTGTTTGGTTTTTTTTTTTTCGCGGTTGCCAAGTTGTGTATGGTAAGGGGTTATGAGTTGCAAAATTATGGTAATGCTTGATGGTTGTTGAGAATTTATGCATTCAAACCCCCCTAGGTGATGATGATGGATGGTAAAGGGGCGGATACTTGTAAAGATGCTCAAGGTTGTGTAAAAAATGTGTATATTCATATATCATCCAGGGTGGACTCCAAAGCTAGCAGTCGCACATCCCAAAATAATTTTGCATTGCTAAAGTGTAAAAAGCTCTTGAGCAAAACATTTTAAATACCTAAACTACTTATTCCTGATGTTTCTTTCTTAGAGATGATACTGGGTCAAAGTAGTAAAATCAACTCTTGCAACACCGTTATTTGATTCTTTCAATAACTTTTATATATATATATATATATATATATATATATATATAT
>NW_018921447.1:79637-96035 GCF_002207925.1 Prunus avium
AAAATAAATACTTAGTCATATTTTTCACTTCCCACATCAAAAATCTTTTTAAAAATTTTTGTCCAAATTAATTATTGAGGTAAAAAAATTTGTGAAAAAAATAAAAAAATGAATTGTAATTACCCTTAGCCATGACAACGGGTGGAAACACAAAATATTATTTGCAAAGGCAACCACTATTCACGTGAATAGTGCCTGCCCTAACTCCCCCCTTACCATGGCTAAGGGCAAATGGGTGGAGCTGCTCTAAGAGCATTTCTACCCCAGCAACCTAGCTCAAGTAAAAGGCCCCCTAGGCCTCAAAAACCATTTCCAGCGATGCAATCCAGCCTAGGCAGATGGTGGGCTCCACTGAGCCTGGGTAGGGTCGAAAGCAAGAACAGCCCAAGCTGTTGCCTGAAGGCGATGACGTCAATGCTGATGTCATCAATGCAAAAAAAAATTTTAATAAAAAAATTCCAAATTTTTATTTTATTTTATACATAGCTAGCAATTTTTTATTTTTAATCACATATAAATAGTAATTGTCCTTGGATTGCCATGACAATGGATGGAAAAGCAAAATAAAAAAGGGTATGACACCATGAAAGGAAGTACTCTAAAAGGACGCGCACACTTTCTTGACCAACCGAATAAATAAGCCATGTCTCCGTAATTTGCATTTTTTGGTTAATGGTCCATACGAACTTAAACGTAAATGGAAATTCGACCACTCAGACAATGAGACGAATTAGTACCCGAATAAGACCCGCTCCTTGTCCCTTTTTCTCTCCCTCTCTCTCTCAAAACCAGACAAATACCATTTACTTTGAAAGCATAACGTTCAACTGAAAATTCCAGATGCCTGAGCTCAAAGTTATCAACCTGCTTAAGCCCCACGCCGCCTCATACGACGTCGCTTTCGTCCCCCTACATTCAAATTCCTTCGAATCAAATCATTATCCACCTCTCACTCATAATCACAAGCATCGGAATCAAATTTATTCCTCAATTATAACTTCGTCCCAATCTCCCCCTCTCCCAGAAACCGCTATATAAACCCGCGGTTCTATTTTCCAAAAACAAAACGAAGCGCACAATCAAAATGCTTTCTCTCCACCTTCTCAAACCCCCAATATTCGCCGGAGCGCGAAGCACTCGCGCCCCAGCCAATGCGGCCGCGCCACGTGCGTGCCTTAGCGTGGACGTGCGAGCGGCCGATCAATCGAAGCCAGGGGTGGCGGTGGGGAGCCAGGAGGTGATGGAGGCGGAGGGGAGGGTTCTGGTGGGGACGTACAAAAGGCCGCCCGTGGTGTTGTACAGTGGCAAAGGGTGTAAATTGTACGATCCTGAAGGGCGAGAGTATTTGGATTTGTATTCTGGGATTGCTGTGAACGCTCTTGGACACGGGGATCCTGATTGGATACGGGCTGTCACAGAGCAAGCACGTACGCTCACCCACGTCAGCAACGCCTACTATTCCATCCCTCAGGTCACAAATGAATTTTTCACTGCAATTATATATCTACTGTCATTTTTTTTATTAAGACCCAAAAAAGAAAAAAAAAATAGGGCCAACCTGTATACATAGGTTAAGCTATTTGCACATAAGTTTGAGTAGATGTGTCAAACAGGCCGGTCCGGTCCATTTAAATTCATGCCTTTAACGTATTTGTGCCGGATCCGGCAGGCTCATTTAATTTATCAGGTCGTACCGTGTTGGTCAATTTAGTAAAACTATTAATTCCAGCCAAGCCCAAAGTCCAAGTTCATATTGAAACAGGCCGGATCAAACTTGGGCCGTACTCAGGCCCAAGAACCAGCTCATTTAATTTGAAATTCTCTCTTTTCATTTTGGAAGCAGGGACTCTGTTAATTGCTAAGAAAATTTGAAACAATTCAAAATTCGAATAACAAGTTTATTGCGAAATAGCACTTAATAAAACAAAGGCTTTATTTAGTCAACCCAACAAGACAATTCGTGAAGGTAACCCACAACAGATATCACCATTATTTATTCTAATGCACCCCAAATCTAAACTTGTTCATCATCACCACCACCTAACAAGTTCATGAAATTCAATATTTACCCGAGATTACCCCTATAGAGCCTATGATAAACCTTTCCTGGAAAAAACACAAACAAACAAACAAATAAACAAGCATTTGGCTTCATTGAGCAGCAAATCGGCAAACCAAGGGAGGAAGAACCACTTGACCAAAAAAAAAAGGGAGGAAGAACCAAAAAGGAGGCATATTAACATCTTAGGGGGAAAAAAAGGGGGGGTAAAATTTAACCTTTCGTTGTGATCTTTGTATAATGATATACTAAAATAACTGCATAGTATTTGGCAACCGAGAAAAATGTGGGGAAATGAATAAGATAGTTGGTTTAGCTGCAACAAAGAAAAAGGCTACCTTTTGTTTACACAAAACACAATATACAATATAAAGCAGAGATTAAAACGGGCCATGATTGAAGCGGGCTCAGGCCAAGTCCGGCTCATGTCGGGCCACAGGTCGATCCAGTCTTTTGGACTTCATTTTTTGATTCCAGCTCGGCTTAAGCTTTCGTGCCATGCCGAGTACGGCTCATTAATATTTGTGCTTGTGCTATGCCGTGCCTCATTTAAACAGGCTGGACTCGTGCCGCGCTGGACCTGCCCGTCCCGTTTGACACATAAAGTAGATATCACTTTGTCAAAAAAAAAAAGGGGGCCAGCCAGAGGGCACTTTTTAATGACACACGCGTTTTGCTTTTATGTGCTATTGAAGCTACCATCGCTTGTAAATGTATTTTTATTCCTCGTGAAATTTGCTCACGAATATGGCAGTTGTTCTTACTTTAGGTGGAGCTAGCAAAACGTCTGGTGGCTTGCTCCTTTGCTGATCGTGTCTTTTTCTCCAACTCTGGCACAGAAGCAAATGAAGCTGCCATAAAATTTGCAAGAAAGTTTCAAAGATTCTCATTTCCTGAAAAGAAAGAGCCTGCAACAGAATTCATTTCTTTCACCAACAGCTTCCATGGGAGAACGATGGGAGCCGTTGCTTTGACGAGTAAGGAGCATTATCGGTCACCATTTGAGCCTGTCATGCCTGGAGTTACTTTCTTGGAGTATGGCGATATACAAGCTGCAACAAAACTAATTCATTCTGGCAAAATTGCTGCTGTGTTTCTTGAACCTCTCCAGGGCGAAGGTGGCATACTTAGCGCAACTAAAGAATTCTTGCAATCCTTGCGTGGTGCTTGTGACGATTCGGGGTCCCTACTGGTCTTTGATGAGGTAGGAACTTCAATGGAAAACTTCAGCTTGTCTCAATAATCATTTAAGTTGGTGCTCGGAGAAACTGGTACTTGTGAATATATGAAGCTAGTTTTAAGTCCCAAAAAACATGTCTAACTTAACTTCACTTTCTGATGAAGATTGCTATGGAAATTGTTGTTTATTTATATTTTCTAAATTAGTTTCTGATATTTCATATATGTATACTTTTGGGGATACATATCCTATCCTATTCTATTCTGATTCTGAAAAGCTCCTTCTGATGTTTTAACTACTCCCAGGTTCAATGCGGCTTAGGCCGAACTGGTTATCTCTGGGCACATGAAGCTTATGGTGTATTCCCAGACATAATGACGCTGGCCAAGCCTCTTGCAGGAGGGCTCCCCATAGGCGCTGTTTTAGTTACAGAAAAAGTCGCAGCTTCAATAAAATATGGAGAACATGGAAGCACATTTGCTGGAGGGCCGCTTATATGCAATGCCGCACTTTCTGTTTTGAACAAAATCTCAAAGACTGAGTTTCTATCCAGCGTCTCAAACAAAGGTCAGTACTTCAAAGAATTGTTAACAAAGAAGCTGGGAAAAAATCCACATGTGAGAGAAGTACGTGGTTCGGGACTTATCGTTGGGGTAGAGCTAGATGTTTCTGCTTCACCACTTGTCGATGCCTGTCGAAATTTGGGTCTTCTAATAATAACAGCAGGAAAAGGAAATGTTCTCAGGCTTGTGCCCCCTTTGATTATCTCTAAGCAAGAATTGGAGCATGCAGCTGAGGTCTTGCTTGAATGTTTGCCGGTCCTCGATGGCTCTAATTGAAGTTGAATTACCTATTACCATTTAGCTTCATGTATTTTTTTGTCGAAAATTTAGGTTTATATATGACATGTACATTATTGCTGGGTTTTATGCATGTCTCTGTTTTGCGCAGTCCGATCGTTAAGCTATGCATCTTTATATACGTCGAGCTATATGTAATGGTTATTATGGTGGTAGGTATTCTCATGAGGATTTACATCTTAGCTGTTAGATTTGGTATGGATGGATATGGTCCATCTCTTTGATTCTTATTTGTCAGAAACTAGTTCATAAGTACATAGTAATTACAAGCATGAACATTGAAATGATCAAATAGTCCCACAACACTACTAGAAAGACAAACACAAAAAGACACAGCTGCCAGCCACAACCCTAATTCAGCACATCAGCTCCTTCCCCTAATATCGCTTGTTATCTTTTTTCTTTTTTCTTTTTTTTATACTGAATATAACACTTGTATCTATTTTTTTTTTTTAAAACAAAGAAAAACAAAAAATCAGTGGGGGTATAGCACAATTTGTTGAGCTTCCACCTCCACCCATTAATTTGCACAAAGGTTCTAAACCCCCACGCACCCATTGAATATTTGTGTAAACCCCTTCCTCCAACCTCTTGTACTAAAAAAAGAAAAACCAATCACACGCACACCCCAGTACATGAGAAAGCAAATTTATACACAGAGGGTGTGGTGAGGGGCAAGTTAAAAAACAAACAACGGAGAATCCACTCCAACCCATATTGATGAGTTCTTATAGTCAACTTTAGAATATAAGTATGAACATGCATGAAGGAGCTGAAGTTGGTAATTTGCCACGATCAAAACTTATTGAAACTAATAATATTAGGCAAAATTTGATGTAGAATTTGGATATCAACATGCATGTAGAAACTATCCCAAAATTTCGAGTAAGATGTAACCGAACATCATTAATGGAACGAAACACAAAATGAAAGTGCAAGAGTACCATGGAGGAGAGAAGCTCTTACAATATCCAAAATTGGTATTCTTAAAGGAAGTTGAGAAGAGGGAAGAGAAGCAGAAGGAATCTCTTCCTCATTGGCTAGCCCAGCAACTAGCACAAGTAAAACTAATCCCATCATTATCTTCATAATTAGTGTCATCGTTTATAGTGTTTATATATATCCACCTCGTATACACCTACCAACAAGACAAAGCATAACATATGGGCTTTTTATTCCGCTACTACAATATTTAGCAATAGTCACTAATTTTTTTCGAACTAAATTAAGCCGACACATCGGATAATTAACACACGAACTGCAACTAAGGGTTCCAAGTTCCAACTTGCATAGATACTAGTTAGGAGAGGAGGGCTTGGTAAGTTGTTATTACTTCCAATGCTGAGCCGCAGCGGATTTGTATACTTCAACCGCAAGTGGATATAGGGTGCAAAGAAAGAAACATATACGAATCCTTTATGGGTAGAAGCTGAAGATATAGACCCAATTGACAAACCGTGTGTAGCTGACATACAAAATTGTTAACCATAGCGAATGGAATCTAGGGTTTGAGCTTAGACAGAGAAAGTAAAAGAGAAAGAGAAAGGAAAGAGCTCTGTATATTTCTGTTATCTCTAATCTGTTACAATGCTTCTTAGCTTAAGCAGAACCTAAGCTCGTCTTTATATAACTACCTACCTTTCTTCTCCTCTAAGAATCTAACTAACATTCACGTGACAGACACGTGACCACTCCAACTCATTCAGTACACCTCAGCAACAATACTGTTAACAGCCCCCCTCAAGCTCAGCTGGGGGAGAGCCAAGGTTGACATTGGAGCAATGTTTAGTGAATATCGGACTGTGAAGCCCTTTGGTCAAGATGTCTGCAACTTGTTCATCGGTGGGAACATATTGAACAAGGAGATCTTTATTCTAAACATGCTCTCGAATGAAGTGAAAGTCTACATCCAAGTGTTTAATGCGAGAATGAAAGACGGGGTTGGCACTGAGGGCTAGAGCAGACAAGTTATCAGTGTGTAGCAGAGGTGCTTCAGGAATTATCATATGCAAATCACACAAGACTTGCCGTATCCAAGAGATTTCAGCAGCACAGTGAGCAAGTGCTCGATATTCTGCTTATGTAGAGCTTCGAGAGACAGAGGCTTGCTTCTTGGAGGACCAAGAGATCGAATTGGAACCAAGAAACACAACATAACCTGTGGTGGATCTGCGTGTATTGGGGTTGCCAGCCCAATCTGCATCATAATATCCAGATAAGACATGGTCCCTGGAGAAAAGGTGACACCAAAAGGCAATGTTCCTTGAAAGTACCTGATGATGCGCTTAACAAGACCAAAGTGAACATCTGTAGGACTGTGCATAAACTGACAGACTGTGTTAACAGCAAAAGCAATGTCGGGTCTCGTGAATGTCAAGTATTGCAAAGCACCTACAAGACTTCGAAAAAGTGTAGGATCGGAAAGAGGGATACCTTCATCCCTTAAGACCTGATGGTGGAGTTTAGAAGGGGTGCTACATGGCCTACATGTATCCATAGACGCCTTTTTTGATGAGATCTTTAGCATACTTGTGCTAATTAACAAAGATCTTACCCCCTGGCTGATAGTGTACCTCAAGACCGAGAAAGTAACGAAGCCTTCCCAAATCTTTAAGTTCAAACACTTCACCAAGTGCTTGAATAACAGAGGCCACTAATGTTGGATTTGAACTTGTGATTATAATGTCGTCGACATACAGTAATAAAATGACAACATTAGAGGCAGTTTTCTTCACAAACAAACTTGAATCAGAATGTGAGATTAAGAACCCTAAGGTAGGTAAATAGCTTGTGAATTTAGCATTCCATGCACGAGGTGCTTGTTTTAGTTCGTAAAGAGATTTCTGAAGCTTGCACACATAATTAGGATTTTGGGAGTTGATAAAACCCTGGGGTTGCTTCATAAATACCTCTTCTTGAAGATCATCGTGAAGGAATGCATTTTTCACGTCCAACTGCCGTAATTCCCACTGAAAGTTGACATCCTAGCTAAGAATGAGACGTACTATTGTATGGTGTACCACAGGACTAAAAGTTTCATCATAATCCAAGCCATATTCTTGGCTGAATCCCTGAGCAACCAATCTGGCTTTATAGCGAGAGATAGTGCCATCTGCATGCCTTTTGATTTTAAAAATCCATTTACAGCCTACAATGTTTGTATCTGGAGGAGGAGGAACAAGAGTCCAAGTACCTTGCTGATCAAGAGCTTGAATTTCTTCGGTCATGGCTTGTTACCAGGCTGGTTGACCAATAGCTTGCCTAAAATGAGAAGGAGTATCTGGTTCTGTAATGGTAGCTAGCTGTGTATGAAAACTAGAGAACTCTGGAAATTGCTTAGGTTGCACAATACCAGATTTGGACCGAGTTTGCATAGAATGAGTGTTCCTAGAGCTTGCAGTGTGTAGCTGCGTAGGAGACTGTGGTTCACAATGCATCTGTGAAGATGAAGTGGTAGGAGGAAGTAGCACCTCTAACTATGCATCTGTGAAAATAAGGAGCATTTGATCATCATGGATGCGAGACATGACAAAAGATGAAGAATTGGAGGATGGACTTGATGTGGCAGACAAAAAGGAATCAGATGAATGACAGGGGTTGTGGCATAGATGACATAACAATAGCAACTGGTGACTTCTGAGCAGAGACAGTTTGTGAAGATGCAGCTGGAGATGAACATGGATGATTCTTAAAGGGAAATATGTCTTCATTATGTATAACATGTCTAGAAATGAGAATCTTCTGAGTTTGCAGATCATAACATAAAACACCTTTATACCCCATAGAGTATCCTAAGAACACACACTGGTGAGAACGTGGTTCAAGTTTGTGAGTATTATATGGGCAAAGTAAAGGATAAACTGCTGATCTAAAGACCTTGAGAGAAAGGAGATCTGGATGAGTACCAAAGAGCTTATAATAAGGAGGGAGCATAGTGAGAACCTTACTTGGCATGCGATTGATCAAAAACGTTGCATGAGTCACAGCATAATACCAAAAGGGAAGAGATAATCCTGCTGCAGTGAGTAAGGCAAGAGTAGTCTCAATGAGATGTCTATTTTTGCGTTCGGCCAGTCCATTTTGCTGTGGGGTGTATGGGCAAGAGAGTTGATGCAGAATGCCTTTAGAGGCTAGAAAATCTTTAAACATGCGACTAATGTATTCACCACCACCATCGGATTGCAAAAACTGAACTTGAGCTTGATAATGCGCCACAATATATGCATGAAAATGTATGAAACACATAGGCAACTTCTGATTAATTAATCAAGGGAAATACCCACATGTAACGCATACAGTCATCGATAATAGTGAGAAAATATCTATAACCACCTAGAGCTGTGACAGCTGAAGGACCCCAAATGTCTGTGTGCAGCTTAGTAAATGGTTTAAGACTAGTGATAGAAGAAGAAGAAAATGGAAGCTTGTGCATCTTTCCTTGTAAACATGAATCACACATCTCAAGAATGGAATGGAATCTACAGACAAGGGAATATGAGAAATCTTTAACATGTGATGAAGAACATCATTGGAAACATGGCCTAGTCTAAGATGCCACAGCTTGGTTTTGACGTGTTGGCCCAATAGTGCAAGAGACCTTGAACCTGCTGGTGAAGCAATAGGCAACTTGGTTTGGACTTTATTGTTGACTGCATCTTTATTAGCTAGAACAGGTACTGAAGAAGCTGATTGTGACTTGTGAAACTGGGAAAGTGGAGGATGAAGCTGTTGAGGATGAATATGTGGAATAGGATATAGCCCTTTGTCACTCTAACCTATGTACAGAATCTTGTTGGTTTGCTTGTCCTGCACATAGATGTGATACTCATCAAATACAACAATGCAGTTGTTATCCTTACAGAGTTGATACACAGAAAGAAGATTGGTTGCAAGTTGAGGAACATGATAAACTTGTTTTAAGTGTAAAGTGCCAGGTAAATCTGATAAAGTGGAATATCCAATATGATCTATTTGCAGACCTTCCCCATTGCCTATAGTGATCTTATCCTCAGAAGAATAAGGAGCAGAAGCTTGCAATCGATGAACATTGGGTGTCATGTGATGAGACGCTCCACTTTCAGCTATCTAGAGATCATTTGGAGTAAAAGGAGAGGAAAGATTGGTAGTCATAGCCTGAAGAGATTGTGGAGGAGGAGAGCCTTGATAAGCAAAATTGGCTCTGTGATAGCAGTTCAAAGCTATAGGTGGGGAAGAGGTATCTGGAACCCTGTAGTAACAGTTTGGTGCAATGTGTCCTCTCTTATTGCATATTTGACACTCAGGAATAGCTTAGGATTTGGGGGCAGAAGAGAACCGGGGTGAAAAACCACCTATGTGGTTGCTGTGGTTATAGAACCAACCAGTGTTGGAGCCTCTACCACGAGGAACAAAGTGATTGGAAGAGCCTAAGTGATTAGTCTGATAAGAGGCAGAAGATGAGTCTAATGGCTGATAACATCCATGCGAAGAATTGTCTGAGGACTTTACTCCAGTAAATCCCATAGGAAAAGAAGACTGAGAGTGAGCAGTGATAGTACCAACTGTAGAGGAAGTACCCTGAGACTGAGAGGCATCTTGAGAATGAGAGGATGATTCATGTTCAAATGGACTGACGCTCATCATACCAGTCATAGAGTGATTCAGTGCTAACGTTCTGGATTCAATGTTTTTCTCAACAGACAGTAATTGAGCTCTGAACTCCTTGAGAGCAATAGGTGTTTCTCGGGCAATTAGCACGGTTTTGATCATATCAAACTCCTGTGGTAAACCATTCAAGGCTGCAATAATGATGTCGTCATCAGAGAGTTTAAAACCTGCTGCAGATAATTGGTCTCGAATGTGTTTGAGACGAAGTAAAAACTTCTCTATATAATCACCACCCTTGTGGATAGTGTGCAACTTAGTTTTGAGTTGATTAACTCGAGCCCTTGAGACAGAAGCATATCAATGTTTGAGGCTTAACCATGCATCCCTGGTAGACTTGCATCCAATGACATACTCTATTGCCTCACCAGACATAGTTGCAATAAGCAAACTAAACAAAGATTTATCAGTTTGAATCCAGTGACGATAATCCTCAGTTAATTCAGTAGTCACTCCTTCAGACTCAGTAATGACATATTTTAGGGGACACACAAAAATGTGCCATCAAAATGACCGTATAGGTCGTATCCTTGAAGAACAGACTCCAATTGATAATTCCACTTCACAAAATTATCATCATTCAACTTAATAGTCAAAACACCTAGTAAGGTCTCAATTTTCGGAACAGTAATAGTCATGGCAGAGTAGCTTCAATACGCAGAGAGAAGAGCTTAGTGCTTTAACGAATTCAAGAAAATAGAAAAAGAGCTTCGTGCTTCGTGCTTCAAGGAAATAGATCTAGTGCTTCGTGCTTCAAGGACGCAGAGAAATCAGCTTCGTGCTTCAAGAAAAGTACAGAATATGCTTCGTGCTTCTAATGAAATTGCATCATGCGTAAACAACAATTGAATACATAATCAACATACTAGAGAGAAATCCATCATCGTGTCAAGAAGAACAGTGCACAAAGGAAGTTAGCGAAGAACACTTGCATAATCGCCAGAAATAGAATCAGACTGGAAAGAAGCGTGTGCATCCAACGAACTGCCATTCATGTAATTGCGAGCCGGAATCTCAGAAATTGATTGTGATATAGTGGAGCGAAAGCGAAAAGGATCAGGAATCAAAGAACCTGGCTCTAATACCATGTTAACCATAGAGAATGGAATCTAGGGTTTGAGCTTAGACAGAGAAAGTAAAAGAGAAAGAGAAAAGAAAGAGCTCTGTATATTTCTGTTATCTCTAATATGTTACAATGCTTCTTAGCTTAAGCATAACCTAAGCTCGTCTTTATATAACTAACTAACTTTCTTCTCCTCTAAGAATCTAACTAACATTCAAGTGATAGACACGTGACCACTCCAACTCATTCAGTACACCTCAGCAACAATACTGTTAACAAAAACAAGGTTAGCCATATCTCCAGAATAAATGGAAAATTAGCCACAAGAAACCCAATCACGATAGTAGCTGACAAAAACGCCGCTGTGTTGTAGCAAAGAAAGCCTATGAATAAATTTTCGTGAGAAGCTAAAACTGCTTGACCCGCCCGGATGGTTGTTCGGCGGAGTACTGTCAGCTTCTTGCCACATCCCATCGGGAGGGGTCACTCCTGCCACGAGGTCGCAGTGAGAATCACGGTAGCCACCACCAAGAAAGCGCTCCTCACGTTTTCTGTTGAGTCCCCTTTCTTGTACCAAAAGTCATCCAGCCATTCCAACCACGTATAAGAGCCATCATTTGCAGATGCTTGCGCAGCCGCATCCATTCTCTAGGCTAATTAATCTCGTTAATTATCCCCCAAACTAATAAATAACAAGATGCAAAGACTACATACATACAAGAATAAAAAAAGAATATTAAAATAATTTGACACGTGTCAAAATCACATTGGTTGTAAAGAGGAAATCCTCCTCAATCTTGAGGAGCCATTACTACAAAAAACGAAATAGACAACGTGGATTCACTGTCATTGTGATGCTTTGAAACCGTCATTAAATCAACCAACTTTTTTTCACCCTCGTTGTTTATCTGTAAAGACGACGGTTTTTACCGTCATTGTTTTGATGTAAAGACGGAGTTGATTTTATATATAAACAACTTTTTTGTTAAAAACCGTCATTGTTTATAGGTAAAGACGACGGTTTTTATTAAAACCGATGTTGATTGTTTATAAAAACCGTCGTCTAATAAGTTCCCAAGCTATTACATTTTAGTTATTTTTTGTTTCCTATGATGCTATACAATGATTTTAATTAGAAAACCAACCATAATGCTTTATTAATGTATATATACACTAAAAAATGGGTTCTTTCATAAAACTTGAATATTCAATAGTTATTAAATAGTTAACCAATCTTTATTCTACAACATACATACTTTATATCATTAAAAAAAAATGAGGAATTCTACATAATCAACTTCAACCAGTTACATGTAAAGTGGATGAATACCCAAAGTTCATTGATTTGCCAGCCTTCATTCTTGGAACTCTTAGATGAGTCTGTGCTTTTGTGGCTCTAGGGTTTTTGCACAAGGTCTTTTTGCCAAACATAGTCTATTTGCTCTTTCAAGAATATTGATTAGGGCTGAGACAAAAAAAAAATAGGGAGAAGTAAATTGATTGTTAAGAAAATGAATGCAACTACAATTCCAAAGTTTAAGTATCATAATTCTATAAATACAAGCACAAGTTGGAGCCCAATTCAAACGACAGTAACAATAGCTCACATGTTAAGGATCCTTAAGCAGTCAAAATCTACGCAACCAAACTATGTAGCCGCAACAATTTATAATCATGGAAGACAGAGGTAAATATGATGGCAGAGAATGAGAGAAGACAAACAAGCCATATTTGCAGAGTGCTTGCCTTACTTGCCTTACAATGGATGATTGCTGGAAAAGAGCTATAGATGCAAATCAACTGGAAAATAAATATGGTCAAGGATATATAAAATGAAATCATAGTAAAATGAATATAAGAGAAATATTGGAAAATTTCAAGAGATATGAAATCGTACCAGTGGGGGTTATGTACTAAATGAGTCTGTGTTCCTCATCACAATCGAGCTACCAATTTGAGAAAGGCAATAATTTGAATGTTGGTTATGTATGTGTCATCAATCAACACAAAGACACATACATCGAATGACTTTCTTTCCCACGTTCAAGAGCCTCTCCAATATCAGATTGCACTCCTTTTGCTTCCCTCTCTCCTCCTTTCCAGCTTTTACTTTTAATATTCTAATGCAAAGTCTTCACCCATTGTCTTCTTGTCCCCTTGCAAATGATGAAGCCTTGTCCTCACAAAGATGCCAAAAAATGAGAGAAGACAAACAGGCCATATTTGCAGAGTGCTTGCCTTACTTGCCTTACAATGGATGATTGCTGGAAAAGAGCTATAGATGCAAATCAACTGGAAAATAAATATGGTCAAGGATATATAAAATGAAATCATAGTAAAATGAATATAAGAGAAATATTGGAAAATTTCAAGAGATATGAAATCGTACCAGTGGGGGTTATGTACTAAATGAGTCTGTGTTCCTCATCACAATCGAGCTACCAATTTGAGAAAGGCAATAATTTGAATGTTGGTTATGTATGTGTCATCAATCAACACAAAGACACATACATCACCAACATTCAAATTATTACCTCGCACGAGAGCCAAGGCTTGAAGTGACGACGACAGCCAAGGGCCTGAAGTGACGACGGTAGCCAAGGGCCTGAAGTGGCCTAAGAGATCGATTTTGACGAGGCTTTCTAGATCGTGACCACGAAATTGGAGAGCTAACCGGACCAAGTCGCTAAGGTTGATGAGCAAGTTGAGCGCATCTAACCAGCTTTGATTCTCATATCCAAAACCTCCCCTTCCATCTTGTGGATTTGCAAAGACCTCAATCTCTCAACTCCTTTGTTGATATCGATTTTCTGATGATTTTGTAGGGAGAGGAGTGCTCAAGATATGTGAGAGGGTGTGTTTCAGAGAGTTTCATGAGGGTGTTAGAGTTGAGGAGGGTTTCATGTGGGGAAAGATAAGGTTTTCAGAGACACGGGGGAAATCTGAAAATTTTAGGTCAAGCACGAATTCACTTAAGCGGCATTTTTTTGTTTAGCGTGTTTTAAGAGAGGACACTTGTTCGTGAAAATCGTCGTCTTTTAAAAATCAACCCAATGCTAGTAGTGTATAAGATGAGATATCATGAGGGTTTTGGAAAAACCGTCATCTTTAAAAACACAACGACGGTTTTAAGATGCACCGTTGTATATTTCGTGTCGTGTTTAACTATTTTGTAGTAGTGAGCCAAGATTTTTCCCATTATTATAATAGGTTAAACAACTATAGTATTATAAATGATCTCAAACTCACACTTTGACACACGCAAAATATATATTTTCAAGTTCCACGTAAAATTGAAATTAGTCACCAAACAACTATTGTTCAGTTTTCAGTTTTCAGTTTTTTTAAAAAAAAATTGAAACTAGTTACTAAACAAGTTTTCCCTTTTAAAAAAATCAATACTGAAAATTGAAAATTGAAAACTAAACTGTTATCCAACAGGCCTTCGCCAATTGGATAGGATCCCTTCGGAACACCCAAATTTTTGTTAATGTTCTGCTATTCAAGTTGAGTTTGTGGATTGGTCAGTTAGAGAAAAATGAAGGAATAGAGAATAGCTTATTGAAAAAATGCTCTGCTTACTCACAAAGTATGTGTGTAAGAATTTGTATATTCTCTATCTGTAAGAATGAGCTCACACGACATGTACTACATGACTATTAGCTCTTAGCTGGATTCACACAAGCTACAATGAATCTCAGCCATCCATCTAGCTCAATTCTAGGATTACTACTAGTGGCTATTTTCAGCCTTATACAATTGAAGCCTTACACTTGTCATTCTCTAGGACTAAGTGAATACACAATTAACACTCTAGGCTTATATGAAATCAAACTCATTACTTACAATTCTACACTCCCCTTTAAGTTTTGAGCTGATTTCACACCAAGCTTGTCCTTGAGATAGCAGAATCGATCTTTAGCCAATGACTTTGTGAAGATATCTGCCAACTGCTCATTTGTAGGACAATAAATCAAATTAAAAATTCCTTCTTGCAAGGCATCCTTGATGAAGTGATATCTTCGATCAATGTGCTTAGTTTTCTGGTGGAACACAGGGTTCTTTGTGATGGCAATTGCAGCTGTATTGTCACAATGTAACGGTGTAGCTTCAGCTCGAAATTCACCAAAGTCTTCCAATACAAATATGAGCCAAATTGCCTGTGCATTTGCTTCTGATGCACTGATGTATTCTGCCTCTGCAATAGAAAGAGCAACACAGTTTTGTTTGACTAATGCCCAAGCAAAAACACCACTGCCAAAAGAGAAAGCATATCCTGAAGTGCTTTTACTGTCATCCACTGAACCACCCCAGTCACTGTCACAGTAGCCAATTAACATTGCATTCCTTCCTTTCAGATACTCCAACCCATAATCAAGTGTCCCTTGAACATACCTGAGGACTCTTTTGACAGTTCCATAATACTTATTAGTAGGACAATGTATAAATCTAGCAAGTAGACTAGATGCATACATTATATCAAGTCTTGTAGCTGTGAGGTATAGCAAACTTCCCACAATCTTCCTATATTGCTCTTCATTTGTTGGACCACTTCCATCATCTTTGCTCAACTTCTCAGTTGTAACCAGAGGTATAGAAACAGGTTTACATTCACTTAGGCCAAATTTACTCAACAGAGATGCTACATATTTTCTTTGATGAAGAAAAATGCTAGTGTGAGTTTGAATGACTCCCATTCCTAGAAAGTGATGCAAGAGCCCCGAGTCTGTCATTTCATATTTCACCATCATATCTTGCTTGAACTCCTCTAACATTGACTGACAATTCCCTGTATAAACAATATCATCTACATAGATGGACACTATCAGAATTTCTGCTTCTCCTCTAGTTTAGGTATAGAGAGTGGCCTCACTTTGACTTTTGGAAAATCCACACTGAGTAAAGTAGGTGTCAATTTCACCATACCAAGCTCTTGTTGCCTGTTTTAGGCCATAAAGAGCTTTATGAAGCTTGTAAACCTTGTCTTCACTCCCCTTGACCACAAAATCATCAGGTTGATCTACATAAACCTCCTCTTTCAAAACACCATTTAGAAAGGCAGATTTAACATCTAACTGATACAATTTCCAATTTTTATGTGCTGCCAATGCAACTAGGGTACGAATTGTATTAAGTCTAGCCACTGGTGCAAAGGTCTCATTGTAGTCAACACCTAGTTTCTAAGCATAACCTTTGGCAACCAGCCTTGCCTTGTTCTTCTGTACTGAACCATCAAGGTTTAGCTTGATTTTGAACACCCACTTAACTCCAATTATAGGCTTATTAGCTGGTCTGTCTACCAGCTCCCATGTTGCATTTTTCTCAATCATTGACAGTTCATCCTTCATTACTTTCATCCAAGCTTCATCTTTAGTAGCTTCATCAAAATTTTCTGGTTCCATAATGCAAAGATTGCATTGAGCTAGAACATCATCCAGATTTCCCCATTTTAATGGAGTGTGATCAAAAGCTTAAGTATCTCTCATGCTGCTGCTTATATCACTTGTCCTTGGTGACTGGAAGTGATCATAACTTCCAGAGGTGTCATTGGTGATGAATCATTAGACAGATCAAATTGTTCTTCATGATTGGT
>NW_018921447.1:98362-121989 GCF_002207925.1 Prunus avium
CGTGACAGTGAACGACTCGATACTGCTGGACAACGATGTTGCCCTTGGAGTTGCTAGAAATCTAGTGACTCCCAAGGATATACGGGTGCTGGGAGCAAGGGATGACAACAGGGTCGTGAGCGATGCTCTGACACTAAGCGTGCAAAGCGCCGCAACAGTCGCAAGTGTGGGTCATCGCCTACTTGCGAAGTCCCATGAGGTAGAGGTGCTGAGAGGTCAGTTGGCGGCGTAGCGAAGTATGGTGGAAGAATGCCAGAGTATTATTAAAAGCTTAAAAAGGGAAAGGGCAAGGATAGTGGAGGTGAATCGACACCAGCTGGAGGCGTTGCGGGAAGAGAACCAAAATCTCTCAAAGATGGTAAGTGTTTACGCCCATGACATGAGAAAGCAGCTGGAGAACCTGGACCAACCGGGTAAACGCAAGAAAACAGATCGCGAGAGTAGGTACGCTCAAGCTAAGAGTGCGATCTTTGGGAACTCGAGTGATGAGCCCCAAGAGGCTGTGCGTGAAGCCCCGGAAGAGGATAGCCATAGGGCTAAACTCAAAGGTCCAATGGCCGAGACACCGAGCACTGTGAAAGAATAATTGCTAATGTATTATTAGTGTGCCTGTTTGTCTTTGCCCTTTCCGTGTATTTTATTTTTTTATTTTTTTATTTTTAAATTTTAAATTTCTCGTTTTCGGAAATAAAAAGAAAAGAAAGTTGCAAAAGACAAAGAAGAAAAACAAAACGCACTTCCCCAAACCGGAATAAAAGGAATGCGACAAACGAAAAAAGACACAAATCACACTTCCCCAACTGAAATAAAACAAAAACGACAAACTGAAAAGAAATCAAAACATAATGCACCAGAAAACAGGGAGGAAAAGAAAGCAAAGCGAAAGTAGAAATGCTTCCCCTTTCAACTGGACGCAACCGCAAATTGCGCAGGAAATGCAAAGTGGTGTCGGCTCCCTTATGCTCTTTCAAGAATATTGATTAGGGCTGAGACAAAAAAAAATAGGGAGAAGTAAATTGATTGTTAAGAAAATGAATGCAACTACAATTCCAAAGTTTAAGTATCATAATTCTATAAATACAAGCACAAGTTGGAGCCCAATTCAAACGACAGTAACAATAGCTCACATGTTAAGGATCCTTAAGCAGTCAAAATCTACGCAACCAAACTATGTAGCCGCAACAATTTATAATCATGAAAGACAGAGGTAAATATGATGGCAGAGAATGAGAGAAGACAAACAGGCCATATTTGCAGAGTGCTTGCCTTACTTGCCTTACAATGGATGATTGCTGGAAAAGAGCTATAGATGCAAATCAACTGGAAAATAAATATGGTCAAGGATATATAAAATGAAATCATAGTAAAATGAATATAAGAGAAATATTGGAAAATTTCAAGAGATATGAAATCGTACCAGTGGGGGTTATGTACTAAATGAGTCTGTGTTCCTCATCACAATCGAGCTACCAATTTGAGAAAGGCAATAATTTGAATGTTGGTTATGTATGTGTCATCAATCAACACAAAGACACATACATCACCAACATTCAAATTATTACCTCGCACGAGAGCCAAGGCTTGAAGTGACGACGACAGCCAAGGGCCTGAAGTGACGACGGTAGCCAAGGGCCTGAAGTGGCCTAAGAGATCGATTTTGACGAGGCTTTCTAGATCGTGACCACGAAATTGGAGAGCTAACCGGACCAAGTCGCTAAGGTTGATGAGCAAGTTGAGCGCATCTAACCAGCTTTGATTCTCATATCCAAAACCTCCCCTTCCATCTTGTGGATTTGCAAAGACCTCAATCTCTCAACTCCTTTGTTGATATCGATTTTCTGATGATTTTGTAGGGAGAGGAGTGCTCAAGATATGTGAGAGGGTGTGTTTCAGAGAGTTTCATGAGGGTGTTAGAGTTGAGGAGGGTTTCATGTGGGGAAAGATAAGGTTTTCAGAGACACGGGGGAAATCTGAAAATTTTAGGTCAAGCACGAATTCACTTAAGCGGCATTTTTTTGTTTAGCGTGTTTTAAGAGAGGACACTTGTTCGTGAAAATCGTCGTCTTTTAAAAATCAACCCAACGCTAGTAGTGTATAAGATGAGATATCATGAGGGTTTTGGAAAAACCGTCATCTTTAAAAACACAACGACGGTTTTAAGATGCACCGTTGTATATTTCGTGTCGTGTTTAACTATTTTGTAGTAGTGAGCCAAGATTTTTCCCATTATTATAATAGGTTAAACAACTATAGTATTATAAATGATCTCAAACTCACACTTTGACACACGCAAAATATATATTTTCAAGTTCCACGTAAAATTGAAATTAGTTACCAAACAACTATTGTTCAGTTTTCAGTTTTCAGTTTTCAGTTTTTTTTAAAAAAAAATTGAAACTAGTTACTAAACAAGTTTTCCCTTTTAAAAAAATCAATACTGAAAATTGAAAATTGAAAACTAAACTGTTATCCAACAGGCCTTCGCCAATTGGATAGGATCCCTTCGGAACACCCAAATTTTTGTTAATGTTCTGCTATTCAAGTTGAGTTTGTGGATTGGTCAGTTAGAGAAAAATGAAGGAATAGAGAATAGCTTATTGAAAAAATGCTCTGCTTACTCACAAAGTATGTGTGTAAGAATTTGTATATTCTCTATCTGTAAGAATGAGCTCACACGACATGTACTACATGACTATTAGCTCTTAGCTGGATTCACACAAGCTACAATGAATCTCAGCCATCCATCTAGCTCAATTCTAGGATTACTACTAGTGGCTATTTTCAGCCTTATACAATTGAAGCCTTACACTTGTCATTCTCTAGGACTAAGTGAATACACAATTAACATTCTAGGCTTATATGAAATCAAACTCATTACTTACAATTCTACACTCCCCTTTAAGTTTTGAGCTGATTTCACACCAAGCTTGTCCTTGAGATAGCAGAATCGATCTTTAGCCAATGACTTTGTGAAGATATCTGCCAACTGCTCATTTGTAGGACAATAAATCAAATTAAAAATTCCTTCTTGCAAGGCATCCTTGATGAAGTGATATCTTCGATCAATGTGCTTAGTTTTCTGGTGGAACACAGGGTTCTTTGTGATGGCAATTGCAGCTGTATTGTCACAATGTAACGGTGTAGCTTCAGCTCGAAATTCACCAAAGTCTTCCAATACAAATCTGAGCCAAATTGCCTGTGCATTTGCTTCTGATGCACTGATGTATTCTGCCTCTGCAATAGAAAGAGCAACACAGTTTTGTTTGACTAATGCCCAAGCAAAAACACCACTGCCAAAAGAGAAAGCATATCTTGAAGTGCTTTTACTGTCATCCACTGAACCACCCCAGTCACTGTCACAGTAGCCAATTAACATTGCATTCCTTCCTTTCAGATACTCCAACCCATAATCAAGTGTCCCTTGAACATACCTGAGGACTCTTTTGACAGTTCCATAATACTTATTAGTAGGACAATGTATAAATCTAGCAAGTAGACTAGATGCATACATTATATCAAGTCTTGTAGCTGTGAGGTATAGCAAACTTCCCACAATCTTCCTATATTGCTCTTCATTTGTTGGACCACTTCCATCATCTTTGCTCAACTTCTCAGTTGTATCCAGAGGTATAGAAACAGGTTTATATTCACTTAGGCCAAATTTACTCAACAGAGATGCTACATATTTTCTTTGATGAAGAAAAATGCTAGTGTGAGTTTGAATGACTCCCATTCCTAGAAAGTGATGCAAGAGCCCCGAGTCTGTCATTTCATATTTCACCATCATATCTTGCTTGAACTCCTCTAACATTGACTGACAATTCCCTGTATAAACAATATCATCTACATAGATGGACACTATCAGAATTTCTGCTTCTCCTCTAGTTTAGGTATAGAGAGTGGCCTCACTTTGACTTTTGGAAAATCCACACTGAGTAAAGTAGGTGTCAATTTCACCATACCAAGCTCTTGTTGCCTGTTTTAGGCCATAAAGAGCTTTATGAAGCTTGTAAACCTTGTCTTCACTCCCCTTGACCACAAAATCATCAGGTTGATCTACATAAACCTCCTCTTTCAAAACACCATTTAGAAAGGCAGATTTAACATCTAACTGATACAATTTCCAATTTTTATGTGCTGCCAATGCAACTAGGGTACGAATTGTATTAAGTCTAGCCACTGGTGCAAAGGTCTCATTGTAGTCAACACCTAGTTTCTAAGCATAACCTTTGGCAACCAGCCTTGCCTTGTTCTTCTGTACTGAACCATCAAGGTTTAGCTTGATTTTGAACACCCACTTAACTCCAATTATAGGCTTATTAGCTGGTCTGTCTACCAGCTCCCATGTTGCATTTTTCTCAATCATTGACAGTTCATCCTTCATTACTTTCATCCAAGCTTCATCTTTAGTAGCTTCATCAAAATTTTCTGGTTCCATAATGCAAAGATTGCATTGAGCTAGAACATCATCCAGATTTCCCCATTTTAATGGAGTGTGATCAAAAGCTTAAGTATCTCTCATGCTGCTGCTTATATCACTTGTCCTTGGTGACTGGAAGTGATCATAACTTCCAGAGGTGTCATTGGTGATCCAAGCTGCATTCTCATCAAACACAACATCTCTTGAGAGTAGAATCTTCTTAGTAGTAGGATCATACACTCTATAACCTTTTTCACAGATTGCATACCCCACAAAAATACCCTTGGTGCTTTTTGCATATAATTTCTGCCTTACTTCACTTGGTATGTGTACATAACACACACAACCAAATATTTTAAGGTGTGCAAGTCCTGGTTTTCTGCCACTATATGCCTCAAATGGGGTTTTATCTCCAAGTGCTCTAGTAGGACACCTATTTAGTAAGTAGACAGTTGTGTGCACAGCTTCTACCCACAGATAGTAAGGCAATCCTTTTCTCATGAAGCATTGCTTTTGCCATTTCAACCACAGTCCTATTTTTCCTCTCCACCACTCCATTTTGTTGTGGAGTATAGGCCATAGAGAGTTGTCTTTGAATCCCTTCAGCTTCACATAACTTGTTGAATTCACTGGATGTGAACTCTCCTCCTCTGTCACTTCTCAAACACTTCACTTTAAAACCACTATGTAACTCCACCATTGACTTGAATTTTTTAAAACAAGTCAAGGCATCTGACTTGTATATGAGGAAATAAACCCAAACCATCCTTGTGCAGTCGTCTATAAGAAGCATAAAGTACTTGTTCCCATCAGTAGATTCATTTTGCATAGGTCCACACAGATCCACATGAACTAACTCTAAAGGATTGTTTGCTCTCCATGCCTGACCTTTTGGAAACCATTCTCAATGCTGCTTTCCAAGCTGACATCCTTCACAAACTCCATCAACCTCTTCCATGAATGGCAGTCCATGCACCATCTCCTTTTCTTTGAGTTGACTTAGCCCTTTTAGATGCAGATGACCCAACCTTTTGTGCCATGTCCAAGTAGAGTTAGATACACTTGCCTTCAGTGCAATATGATCATTGGGTAAAAGTGCCAAAGGATAACACCTATTCCTTTTCATCTCTACTTTGATTACAAGACACTCCAGTGAAGGACCTTCAAAGATGTTGCACAATTTTCCTCCAAATAACAGATAATAACCATGCTTATCCATCTGGCCCACACTTAGTAAATTCTCTTTCAATCCAGGAAGGTACATCACTTCCTTGATATACTTTCTGCCTTTGGTAGTATCAACTGCCAATGTGCCCATTCCTGCTACATTCACAAGCTCACCATTTGGCATTTGTACCTTGCCTACCACATTTGTTCTGATATTTGTCAGCAATCTCTTATTTCCAGTCATGTGGTTGCTACAACCACTGTCTATATACCACTCTCCAGTAACATTTGTGGCAACAATAGTATTGTTGGCATAAATAGATTTCCAGTCACTTCCATTTGATTTGCACAATTTGCTTTCTGCACATTCTTGCTTGCAATACACTTTCTAGCCCAATGTCCAAATTTGTCACAATTGTAACACTTAGGCTTTCCCTTATATCTGCATTCACCAAAATGGAACTTAGAACACACTTTGCATTGTGGTTTTGAACCTTCTTGACTCACTGATGATGATGAGTTCTGTGCAAAGCTAGTGTGTTGAGGCTTGGAATTTGATGATCCCCATGACTTGCCTTTCGGATTCCAATTTTTCTGAGACTTGGATTGATCAGATTGAGAACCTCCCTTGTTCTGGCTTTTAGGATTCATAGAAAAAGAGGCAAATGCCTTCTTAGCTGTATCAGTATTATGCCGCTCAAATCGTTGCTCTTGACTATTTAGAATGGCAATGACTTCCTATAAATCTACAGTTTCTAGACTTTTTGTATTCTCAATCACCAAACAAATAGGATCATAAACCTTATGTAAGCTTATTAGAACCTTTTGAACAAGCCTTTCATTAGATAGAGATTCACCATACGGATTCCAATTTTTCTGAGACTTGGATTGATCAGATTGAGAACCTCCCTTGTTCTGGCTTTTAGGATTCATAGAAAAAGAGGCAAATGCCTTCTTAGCTGTATCAGTATTATGCCGCTCAAATCGTTGCTCTTGACTATTTAGAATGGCAATGACTTCCTATAAATCTACAGTTTCTAGACTTTTTGTATTCTCAATCACCAAACAAATAGGATCATAAACCTTATGTAAGCTTATTAGAACCTTTTGAACAAGCCTTTCATTAGATAGAGATTCACCATATGTTTGCATTTGATTAATCAGCTCATTCAAACGAGTAAGATATACAGACAGAGATTCATTTTCATGCATCCTAGTGTACTCAAACTCACGTCTAAGGTTTTGAAGCTTTACCGATCTGACATGGTCACCACCATGATATTCTCCATATAGCAGATTCCATGCCATCTTAGCTAAATCGGCATTAGCAATACGAGGGAAGATCTTATCAGAAACAGAATTCTAAATAATTCCTAGAGCTTTTGCATCCTTCATAAGAATCGCAGCCATCTTCTCGTCATCTTCCTCTATAAATGTTTCCTTAGCTGTCTTCTTCTTCTTTGATTCTGGAATCGTAATTCCTTTCTCCACCAAAGTCCACAACCCATATGACTTGAAGATGGTTATCATCTTGATTCTCTAGAACTCATAGTTCTCACCGAAGAAGATCAGAGTTCTTACTTATGAGCCTCCAGATCCAAAAATTGCTAATCTCAGATAACCAAAAACAACTTGTTTCATATATCAATTGAGCTCCAATCGATCGCCACGAACTTGAGTGAGCACCGATTTAGCTCGATTTCACAATGTTGAAGAAATGCCCAGATTCAATCGATCCAACCTGGCTCTGAGGCCATGTTAGTGTTTTGCTATTCAAGCTGAGTTTGTGGATTGGTCAATTAGAGAAAAATAAAGGAATAGAGAATAGCTAATTGAAAAAATGCTCTGCTTACTCACAAAGTATGTGTGTAAGAATTTGTATATTCTCTATATGTAAGAATGAGCTCACATGGCATGTACTACATGACTATTAGCTCTTAGCTGGATTCACACAAGCTACAATGAATCTCAGCCATCCATCTAGCTCAATTCTAGGATTACTACTAGTGGATATTTTCAGCCTTACTGAAGCTTTACACTTGTCATTACTAAGTGAATACACAATTAACACTCTAGGCTTATATGAAATCAAACTCATTACTTACAATTCTACAATTTTGATTGGGCTTGGTTGGGCCTATTTGTCGTTAAAGGGGTATTTTGTGGCCTTTATCTATGTAGTATGCATCCACATCATTCCCAAATTTAATTTATAGCACTTCTTGCACGGATTCAATCCTTTCTTAGGATAATTAGTTAATTGCGGTTTGTTAATTTGTAGGTAACTTTAGGATTTTTGTTGAGAACCTAAAATCTTCTTCTGTTTAAGAAACACTAGAAGAAACGCTTCACAGATATGCACACCTAAGGCTCGGCTGCATAACACTCACTCCGCCAACTATGAAATTAGTGACCCAATAAATACGAGTTTGATCCAATAACGCCTCCTTAACGAAGCCAAATAGTTTGTTGGCGAGATGGGCGGGATAATGAAGCTCAAATCACTCATGTTGACACACACCATGTGTCAACCCAAAACCAGATTGGTCGCTATTCATCCCGAGTTGTCTCATTACTAGCTACTTTGACCAAAAAAGAAACAAAGCTATAGGGAATATTCACAAGTGCCTCTACAAAGTTGACCCAAAAAAGAGAAACTTGGGCAATTTCACATTTCCCATAAGCCATGAAACTTTCAAAGTCACTTGCACACAAGTTTACACAAAATAATCCAAAGTAGGAAATCATAAAGATATCATGATAGCACACTTTCTTTGTCTTCTTTCTTCTTGGGATTTTCTCACTGACTCTCTCTCTCTCTCTTTCTCGAAACCCAAGTGAGAAAATGTTCCACTTCTCTCTCTCATAGCAATACAAAAAACTCTCAGTCCAAAGAGTGTAAAACACTAAAACCCTCGCGTGCTTCACCCCTCCTCTCTCTTGGGAAAACAATCTTTTCCTTTCTCTATACACATCTCTCTCTCTCTCTCTCTCTCTCAAACACATAACATAGAGTGAGCCTATAGGGTCATATATATAGACAGACATTCTCTTTTGTTCCCACCAAATGTTTCTGCAAATATCAAAACATCGATAAGTTCATTACACACCATCACCTTGGGTATTGCCCAAAACAAGCCAACAATTTATATTCAATAGATTCACATTTCGTCTGTATGCCTGAGTGTGTGTCAGAGAGAAGATTAACGAGAAGGAGAAGATTGACTTCAAACTTCAAAGTTTACTTTCAAATAAACTAATCTGTTTTTTCTGGGTAGGATAATATAGTCCACCTTATGGACCACCGATCAATTTTTCGTATCCACGGTTTTCTACAAGGCCTCTGAAGTTGGTTTGTTTATTGCAAAAGTTAAGACCAAAATGAGAACATTGATTTGCATTATTTTATAATTCCAAAGCTCATGTTCTCACGTGACCTTTGCGTGCTCATTGTGCACACGTTTGAAAAGGTAGAAAAGATTGGGACCTTGGTTGGAAGGCTTCAACTGAGAAACGTAATTAGGTTTGGACCTTTGCGTGCCCAAACTGCAGATTTTAATGCAACTCCATTGCTATTTTTGTTGCATCAACTCCATGTTGTCCATGCATGCATATCCTCACAGGCACGCAGCTTTAGGTGATTGGATTAGGGTTTAGGTGAGGTGACCAAACCTTGTTGGGAAAAACCTAAATTTTCGTGGATTTATATGCATAGAAATTATAGTTTTTTTTTTCTAGGTGGTTGGATTATGGTTCAGGTCAGGCGATAGAATCTTGTTGGGAAGAGCCTCAAGTCTTGTGTGTATATATGCATTGACTGCAAATTAGACATTCATATCCTACGCGTAACATATTTGTAAAAATACAGAAAAGAAAAATATTCATGAGACTGCAATACCATGTTATATATAATATGCTCAGGGGTGGAGCTAAAATGTTTAGACTGTTGGGGCCAGAATTTTAAATTGAATTGTAAATGACTTGACCTTCTTAAATTTGGGGGATCTTAAGATTCTACAAATTGTTAATTGGGCTATAGAAGCTAATGTAGACATTTTTCTAATCAAACTCCATCAACTAACGTTTTCAGTTAAAGTGGACATGATTGTAGAAAGTTCTCGTGTGATAAACGAAACGTGTGGTGCCTTTTTAAAATTATGTCCCAAATATCTCAAGGGTCTTAGTAAAATTGAACCTTCTTTCTTTCATTAAAAAAACCCTGCTCAATTCTTCAAATGATGTCCAAGTCAAATGATGCATATTTTTTGAATCAATACGAACCTATTTTGACACCTAACTTCACTTATTATTATTTATTTCTATACAAGCGTTATTGAAAGATGAGATAATCGAACTTAGGACATCTGGTGTAAGGATAAATGTCATTTTAATATCTCTGATGTAGGAGAAAGATTTCTATAAAACAGAAATAGAATCATTTTTTTATTAACAGTTAATAACGCTATGACATGAGAATAATAGCACCTTGACATGAAATAACATTATTGGCCGAGGATAACTTTTGCTATTCCGATTGCAACTACGTTTTTGTAAGGTAAATGTCATTTGAGCCATGAAGGCCACTAAAACCGTATTCCGATTGCAACTACGTTTTTGTAAGGTAAATGTCATTTGAGCCATGAAGGCCACTAAAACCGTGTTCATCTACGTGTTCTTATTGCATGCCATATATAATTTGGCCCCAGCCATCAATTTGCTTTGCTTTTATCTGTGGGCCAGGAGCATATCTCTGACTACATATATGTAATGATAACTACAGAATTTATATTTATATTATGGAGGATTAAATTTCATGTACAAATATAGCAGTTGCACTAGCACCTCATGACCGTACGATCTGCTGACATCACATAACATCGCAAGGCTACAATTAAAGAGAGTTTTCGAGAATTTTTCCAACCCCTAAAATCGAAAATTAATTATAATAGGAAAATATGAAAACGTTTTAGTGGGTACCAAGTAACCTTTGACTGACATGACGAAATCATATCAATCGTCAACTTGAATATTTTATTTTTACACCAGATCACTGATCACGGTATCTTCTTCTTGCATGCTGGTTCTTCACCTGCATCCTCACGGTCACTTTCGTGCACCTGCGTAACATCGGAACTTGTCTTCTGTTAAGGCAAGCAATCGAGAAATAATATCACAAATTAGATGTAATCAGTCGAACAATCTTTTCTTGACCACAATGTGACGCATTTCTCGCCCTCCGATACTAAATCCAACGGCCATTAACTGCCCTTCATCCAAAGTCTCGAGATCATGAACTCTTAAAACCCATCAAATCATTATGTACGTGATGAACACTCATTGACTCCATGCAATGGACTACGTATCTTGTGTGGGTATATAATATAAAACTTGAAACCTTCAATATCAATGTATAAAATCTTGAAAACTACTTGGTGTCAAATTGTGTGCCAATTTTGAAAAATAAGAGCTATTCTTAACTTTTTATGTCGATTGAATTTAATTATTATATTTTCAAAAGACAAATTGGGCTTAGAAGAATTCTATTGACACTTCTAGCATGCTCTCTACACTCTTTACACTCCCTAAACTTATAGTAAGTGAAGGTGTACGAGTATAACAAGTGTAGAGAGCAATTTGGGTGCCAACACAGTTTCTTTCTCCTATATTTTTAGTTAGAATGATTTTAACTTTAACATAGTATTAAAGTGAGACTATTTATCCACAAGTCAACAACAATTCAACCACCACTACAAGAAAAAATACAATTGGCGACAAACACCTTTCGTCGCCAATGGTTCTATTTTGGTCACCATGGGCCATGCATGACCAAACTAACAAATCTCTGTGATGTAATATAATTCATCATCAATTCAACCACATACTAGATACATGAACTTCACTTCTAAATATATAAAGTTTTGAGCAAGAGCGAACCTATGAAGGGGCTCAACTGGGCTTTAGCCCAGTGCTGGTTTTGTACTTTAGTCTTTAGCCCAAAAATTCCTGAGTTTGCCATTGATTTTGAGCTAAATCATTTTTTATCAACTGGTTTTGGACTATTTTTTGTGACTGAGAACAAATACATATAATCTAGTTTTGTGGACATAGTTAGATGTTCATTAACAAATAGACATCTTTGTATCCATTACATAATTACATTATTTGCCTTTGCTGTTTCTCGTAATGTAAACTACTTACATAAGAAAAGAAATAGATAAAGAAAACAATGCAACGGAAATAAGGAAGTGTTTCACCTCCTTGTGCATAAGCAAAAGTAGTTCCTTCTTGCAAAATATTGGGGCAACATGTATGAAGTTTACACTTCATTTTTTTCAAATCTTTGTTTATGTAAATAAAACAAAACAAGTACCTGAGCGAATTATTTAATGGAGTAATTTGCGGACCAAGCAATAGAGGCTACTCCGTAATTCTACATTTCCATGATGACTCAACACATTTTATAAGGAACTTAAATTACTCAGCCAGCCCCTTGACCACACAAGTCCAATATCAGTATGGTAGTGGTACTATCGACATTTTAAAAGGTGTATCCCCGTCCTGCCAAGCATAGACAATGACGTAAATCTGAGGGATTACGGTCTCATCGAACTTGACAGCAATATCTTAATAAAATCTGGGTTTTTTAAATATTAAAAATGGTTTATTTATTATTTTATTTTGTATATATAAATTCTTAAGCTGTGGGTTTTGGGCTCACAAAACCTCCATTAATGACTCTAACGTTTTCTCCGTTCACCACAACTATGAACAGTAAGGCAATGGCCACCGTTCCGTTCTGTCATAACCCGTTAACGTTTCAAGCACCCGAAACGTTTCGGTTTCTGTCCGAGGCGAATTCTCTTTACGAGTCTCTTCTTAGCGAAACCCACTTCTCGGTTTCTCCTGTTTCGTTCCCAAACCAGCTTAACATCTTCAACCCACCATGTCATACCAATGTTTCGGCTGAAATCCCGATTTGTGGTGTCAGTGGTAAAGAATCGGAGTCCAAAACCGAAACTCCTCCGGTTCTTGACGGAATCGCCGCCGTGGTCGGCCAACATGTCCTCTATGGAAGCGAAAAGACTTGTAACGTCCCAACTAACGGCGAAAAGACACAAATTTCGGAATTCAGTTACTTTTCGGAGCGTATCGGTTCAGCCGAAACTTCCAAAAAGGATGCCGACAACATAAAGGGTATCGGAAACCTTTCGGTGCAAAAGAACTACAGGGGAGTGAGGAAGCGTCCATGGGGAAGGTGGTCGGCGGAGATAAGAGACCGAATCGGACGGTGCCGGCACTGGCTGGGAACGTTCGACACGGCGGAGGAGGCGGCGCGTGCGTACGACGCGGCGGCGAGGAGGCTGAGAGGTGCAAAGGCTCGGACCAACTTTGAAATCCCATCAGTGTTTCCGCTCTCCTCACCTTGCTCATCATCTTCTTCTTCAGATGCAAAGAGAGTGAGTAGTGGTAAAAATAATATGAAGGGTTTGAAGAGCAAGAGAAAATGTTCAGTGGTGACTTGTGTGGCTCATTTGTTTAGTGAGGCTCCAACCCATCTTAGAAGCCAAGTTATGGAGATGAAAGAAAATGTGGAGCTTGATTTGAAGCTGGGAGTTGGAGTGAGTGATATTGGTAAAACAAGCCCATAATGGAAATTATGTGTTCTAACTGTTCTTTAGTTAACTTTCTATTTTGGGTTTTTTTTTTTCTTTTTTGGGTTCTAAGTCATGCATGGGTCGGAACTTGGATGTGCATGACAATGTAAGCAAGCAAATGGCTTTGGTGGATTTTGTAGCCAATATATAAAGTATTAAGATTTCAAGTTTTCCAAGAATGTTTTCATGTTTGTGACCTGGGTTTTTAGTGTTGAAGAAATCTTCTGAGGCTTGACCTTGTTTAAGATTCTTCATGTGGTATATTTACAGATACATTCAAGCAACAGTCTGATAAGTTTCTGATTTTGCAGGATTTTATCTTGTATCCGTACTGAATGCTGAGCATTAGCATACATTTTTGTTGAGCAGATGATGATGATGTATGCTGAGACTTTGAGTATTTCCTGGCCTTAACTCGGAGTACAATTAGAACCAACCATATAGGTGACCTTTTTCTAATGCACTGCACTCACTGAGATCTCAGGATCAGAAAAAGGACCCGCAACCAAGTACAATTATAACCAATAAAGTCTAGCTAAAAACCAAACCCTAGCTGCACTGTTTTACATGAAACTGACACCATTTTTTTACTGTTGCCCTCCGCTCCATGTTTACATATCTTTTTTATTTGGGAATCCAAAAGGTTTAAATTGGAATGCGAGCAACAGTATATATGTATATGATGCCTAGCCAAGTGGAGGAGAATTTTTATATTCGAATCACCATGGCACCATGTCAATTTGTTTGCGAAAAATCCCTCCTTTCTAACTCTGGTAACAAGAAAAAACAGCGTATATGTATATCCCGCCTTTTATTATTCACAAGTTGCACAAAACAAGTATATAACAAATGGAACTTATATGTCACATCATCACTATTTTACATTGCACATAAAATCAAATATCAGGTCTTAATTTTGTGCAAAAGCCAACTTTTTTCTTTAAAAAAAAAATCTATGGTTTTAAGAAGACCCCCATGAAAGACGGGTGTGGTGGTGGAGGAGTGAAAGAAACAGAAAACGTAAACCATGGAGATTTTCTCATTCTGGCTTCAACAGGGAAAAAGACAGAGTTAAACTGATACTCCTTCATTTACTTTTCTTTTTTACTGCCACCGAGGAAATGACCTGGGGGACGCAGGTAGAGAGAGAGAGAGAGCAAAAACACAGCAGGTTTCCATTTTCTATCAGATGCGGATTATACGTCACCTCTCCAAATCGTATTACTGTCATATTGGAAATCTAAACCAGTTTAGTTCAGCAAGCGTCAGTGACATTAATAGGCAATGGACAGTGATAGTACATTGACTGATTGGCGATAGCATACCATGCCATATTATATTATATTTCTTTTTAATTTTTAACAATAGAAACTTTAATTAATAATTTAACATAAAGAAATAATTAGATGTACACCTAAAACTAAAACACCCATTATGACATTTTTTTTTGGATAAACTGTTGAATTGCCCTATGAACTTGTACATAATTATCAATTTACCCATTGACCTTCTTTTTTAGTGAATTAAGGGCTCGAATTAAATTTTATTATCAATGTTTCCGCAACCGTCAAAATTCTCACATTTCATCCATTAATCCGTCCATTTGACTCACGTTCATTCTCTTTTAAGAGTTATTTTGGTCATTCAGCATGGAAATTCGCCGAGACGGTTTCTAATACAAAGCATTTCATCCACTAAAAATTTCCTGGGAACAACCACATTCGAATTACTCGAAAACTTACTTGAAGACGACGAAGAAGAAGGGGAAGTAGATTTTCCCAGAAATTTGAAGTTTCTCGAGTATCTCATCAACCCACCAATGATGGGTTTGTAATTTTCCTTGGCGCTTTCTCTCTCTTTCTCTTTTTCATTCTCTAACAAACCCACTTCTCTGCAGCTTCTCTGCCTATCAAAGTTTGAATTTTTTCGCTTGATATGATCTTTGAGCCTGTTGTTTCCAAGGAGATCGGCTAGAGTGTCGAGGTGTTAACTTAGAGCCTGTTGTAATTTTACTTTTATTTTGACTTAACAGTGTTAACTTAGAGTTAAGTTAGTGTCAAGGTGTGAACAAATTAGCTAAGGAACTTAAGTCTAGAATAAGTGGGTTGTGTGACCTTAGAAATCATTTTATAAACGGGTAAATTTGTCTTTAAAATTTTGAAGATAAAGTGGGTGGGGAAATATGACAAGGAGGTAGAAATAGCAACACTCATTTTTTTTTTTCTCTAATACAGAGATTAAATGGGGAATACAATGTTGGATGAGCTTGACCGCATGTATTACTTTTGAGTACGAGGTTAACTTCAAGAACCATTAGTGACAAAAAATTAAAACTAAAATTAAGGCGCAACTTGATAATTTCATAAACTTCAAGAACGTGTTGTAATAAAAAAAACCCTTAAATAATACATAAATAGTAAAATCTTAGAAGAAATAGATTTGAACTCTGAAAGTGATTTATTTTATTTTATTTTATTTTATTTTTGGTTTACCAAGGTATCCTCAGGCATGGCCCAAGCCTAATCCTCCGAGATACTGTCGGGCGCATATGCAGGGACCTCTCCGAAGAAAGTTTTCTGCATCCACAAGGGCTCGAACCCGAGACTACTTGCTTAAGAGGTGATTTATTTATTCATACAAGAGGTGCCTTTTCAACCAATAGAAAGGGTGTGTTTGTTTTTTGGCCATAAGACCATCTCCAACCCATTGGGTGGAAACTCAAATTTTGAGTTTAGCCTCCAAAAATCTTCTCCAACCCATGTATTTGGGAGGGTGAAAATTTGAGAAAACTCAAAACTGGACTGGAATTCCAGACTGATTTCCGCCTGGACTGATAAATTTGTGGGCCCCAAATCTACTTTAATTTAATTTTTTTATTTTTGCTGGAAGCCCACGTGATGGGCAATGCATGCTGGGCTCGCTGACAAGTGGGAAAATCTGATTTCCTTTTCCTTTATTAATAGCCAACGGCTACTTTTTCAACAAATATGTTATGCTTTTTCTTTTTTTTTAATATTCCAACAGCTATAAAAATATGTTGTACTTGTTTTTATTTTAAAGTGAAATTCTATTATGTTTTGGAATTTTAATTTTTTTAGGTTAAAATGTTTAGAAAATTAAATCACGAGTATTAAAACAAAAATAATATCAAGAAAAATTAACAAGAAAAAAAATTTAAGGGTTAATCATTCTTAAACAATTTAATAAAGTTGCGGACTCAAATTATGAGTCTGCAAGGTTGGAGGAAAAAAAATTTTGAGTCTTAAAAATACATGAATAGTTGTATTTTGGAAGGTGAAAATTTGAGTTTAGCCCCAACATGGTTGGAGATGGTCTAACATAATGAAATGTAGTATATTAGAGAAATTCATATTAGACAAGCATTATCAACGCAAACTGTTATCTGTACATTAAAAAAAGTGCTTAATTTTTTTTTTAATAGGAATTAGTCTTTCTTTAGAAATACAAATTAAAATTAAAATTGTTTGTTGTAAGTATGGTGGATGCCTTAAATAAAGTTTGTTTTTTTGGTCGAAAGCCTTAAATCAAGTTGGTGATTAAAGCAAGAAAAGAAACCTCTCATCGCACTGGGCCAAAATCTATGGGTCGTCCCTTATTGATTTCTCATTAACAGTCCAACACCAAATATCAAGCCTAAATCATAAATACAAAACTTCAAGGCCCAAACAATATGTTACAATATTTTCGTAGTTTTAACACTATTAGCAAGGTTTTTCCTTAAGGGGGAAACCAAAAGAAAAAACTGTAGGAAGTAAAGCAATCACTGTTTGCTCTAATAGTGATACACTATGTAATCATCATATTTAAGGACTCGTTTGGGAGTAATTCTAATCACTTTTGGGGAGAATCACATGAGAGGTGCTTCTTCATATATATATAATCATTTTTAGTGATTTTAAGTGATTATGAGGAGAAGCAATGTGCTTATTCATCAAAACACTTAAAATAATATGGAGAAATGAATATTTGCCAATCCTGAATCACTCACAAACGAGCCTTAAGTCTTCTTGCCGTATTTGTAGCAAGTCTTCAAAGTGCGATCCACATGAGTTGCATCTGCATCATTAAAAATGGCCATAAAAAGCAGATAGAAAATTGCAAATAGGAACACGTACTTTTTATGAACTCCTAGTCAGGTAACATGTTGTATAAATTTTATGTACTTGAATTATAGGTGAAATACAGGCATTTAGAGTAGGAACTCGGAAACTTTTAATCAATGTTTCCACTATTTACATACAGAATAAAAGCTAATAGCTCTAAATCGATAAGAACATATGGTCAGGTTAAGTCTAGCAACAGGTATATATTCTGGACCTGAATTTAAAAGCACCAAAAATATATAGATGCATATGTGCATGAAATATAAAAATGTTTACCAGATTGGAGATTTTTCTTCAAGGCTTCTGTACAATCAGAAGTGCAGTCATAGATAACGTCTGATGCTAAATATTTGTAGTAACTGCATTCGATTTCACACAACTCGAAACAGAACTCGTAATCATGGACGGGGAACACCACATGGGTATTTCTCTTCGCATTCTGCGTCGCATATTGATAAGCAGGTAAAATTGACAATTCTTGTTGAAGATAGATTTTCAGAGGGAGATGTAAGGGGAGGAGAGGGAGTAGCCCTAGTGGTAGAGGAATTGGCTTGCACAGCAGTAGGCGCTAAAGTAATAGACATCACAATACTCATAATAATAAGGGCACAGATGATGATACTTCTGTCCATGACCGTGCTCTCTAATTTAAAGTTCATTAATTTTGTATAACTTGGAAGGTTGAAATGTTGAGTGCAGCATCTCACAAGTACTTATATATATAGCACCCCATGAGTTTTAACTCAAGTAGCATTGGGGGTGAAGTCTCATTGTAAGAAATGTTTAGTTTAAGGGTAAGTTAGAGATATATGTCCCAAAACATAAGGTTGTATCGCATTAATTAGGTCGAACAAGTGCCGTTTTCACTTTCATTTTTTGTTTTCTTTGGCTACAAGGGAGGCTAGGGAGAGAGGATAGGGCGTAGCGTGATGCTCTCAACCAATGTACTACAAATCTCGATAGTGATGTTTTTATTCTGCATAAGGGAAATGTTGGCTAGTATGTGTTAACAAGAAGAAGAGAATGAGATTTAAGAGAGAGAATGTAAGAAAGAATATAGCTTTGTATTTCTGTATTTCAGATTCTAATGAATTGCATAGTAATACACAGCTTTAATACAAATGCTTATCTCCTAATATCACGCTAATAGACTTAACAACTACAGCTACTCTCACTAACAGACATAACAGAGAGCACGTGAGCTGCACATGATGAACTAACAAACTCATGGTAACATTTTACCTACCCAGCTGAACTCCTCAATCTAAGATGAAGACAGTGTTGTAAGAAAATGGGACTGTGTAACCCCTTTGTAAATACATTTGCTATCTGTTCTTCAGTAGGTATATACTGCACAATAAGATCCTTTCTTTGTACCTTCTCTCTCACAAAGTGAAAGTCAATATCCAAATGCTTAATACGAGAATGGTATACTGGGTTTGAACTTAAAGCCAGAGTTGATAGGTTGTCACAGTACATAATAGGAGCATCAGGCAGAAACATCTTCAAATCCATGAGAACTTGTCGAATCCATGCCAAGTCAGCAGCTCTGTTTGCTAGGGCCCTGTATTCTGCCTCTGTTGAACTCCTAGATACAGAACCTTGCTTCTTGGACTGCCAGGAGATGGGATTACTACCCAAGAATACTACACATCCGGTTGTAGACCTTCTAGTGTTAATATCCCCTGCCCAGTCTGCATCACTGTATGCATTAAGCTGCCAAGGACCTTTTGTAAAACTGATTCCATACTCCAATGTACCCTGTACATATATGAGAATACGCTTCACCAAAAAATAGTGAACCTCAGTAGGATTATTCATATATTGACACACATGATTCACAGCATAGGCTAGATCAAGTCTTGTAAATGTTAGATACTGTAGAGCACCTACTAAACTGCGAAACATAGTAGGATCTGCCAAGGGCTCACCATCAGTCTGTAACACTTGAGTGTGTGGCTTACGAGGTGTTGCACAGGCCCTACATGAACTCATGCCGGCTTTATGTAGTAGATCTTTGGCATACTTAGTTTGATTCACGAATATGTCACCAGAGGAATTATAGGAAATCTGCAGACCTAAGAAAAAGGTGAGTTGCCCCATATCTTTCATTTCAAACACCTCACTTAAGTCTGTAACCACTTTTTGAATCAACTGATCACTAGAACCTGTTATAATGATGTCATCAACATACAATAGTAAAATGATAATGTCATTCCCAGTATGCTGCACAAACAGACTTGGATCAGAATGTGAAGATTTAAAACCAAGAGCAGGTAGGTAACCTATGAATTTGGCATTCCAAGCCCTTGGAGCCTGTTTAAGACCATACAAAGATTTTTTCAGTTTGCATACAAACTGTGGATGAGAAACATCTTCAAAACCAGGAGGTTGTTTCATAAAAACCTCTTCTCCAAGATCGCCATGTAGAAAGGCGTTCTTGACATCAAGTTGTCGTAGTTTCCACTGGTTTATAGCAGCTATGCTCAACACTAACCTCACAGTTGTTTGTCCAACAACTAGACTGAAGGTTTCCCCAAAGTCAAAACCAGGCTCTTGGCTGAACCCCTGAGCAACAAGTCTGGCCTTATACCTCCCAACTGTACCATCTGGATTTCTCTTTATTTTATAGACCCACTTACTTCCAATAATATTTTTATCACATGGATTAGGAACTAAGAGCCATGTGCCTTGCATATGAAGAGCATCAATCTCCTCTTTCATTGCTTGTCTCCACTCAGAAGAAAAAGAAGCCACCTTAAAACTAGAAGGCTTATCTAATTCAGGAATAGCATAAAGACAAGTAAAAATAACCTTGATAATCAGGAAACTGTTTGGTCTGAACTATACCATCTTTAGCCCGAGTAATCATGGGATGATTATTGATAGGCACCAATGAAACTGATGAGTCCTGAGTACTGATAGACGAGGAAGAAGCATCTGAGACCTCAAAAGGAAACATAACCTGTAACTGTTGGTCATTCAACATAGGTACAGAACTTACAGAAGCTGCTGGAGTGTCATTCAATGAAGCGTGATGTTGGATGTGAGATAAAGACCCATGAGTAGATGAGGTGGACTGAGACTGAGATGTGGATACTTGTGTATCAGAGGCGAGAGATGATGGAGGAACTTGAATAGGCATTGAAGGCAAAGAAACAATGACAGGAGCCACTGATGCAGGAGAAAGAGACTGAGAAGATTGCACACATATACCAGGGTTGATTTGCTTAAAAGGAAATACAGCTTCATCATGAAGCACATGCCGTGAGATCATGCATTTGGCAGTAATTCTATTGTAGCATAGAACCCCTTTGTATCCAGGTGCATATCCTAAGAACACACACTGAGTGGTTCGAGGTTGTAATTTATGCACATTATAATGTCTCAAATACGGATATACCGCAGTACCAAATATTCTCAAAGAAGCAAGATCAGGATGATGTCCAAATAAACGAAAATAAGGAGACTGATTATGTAAGACAGAACTAGGCATTCGATTTATAAGATACACAGCATGAGCAACGGAATGAAGCCAAAACTGACCTGGTAAGGCTGCTGCAGTTAACAATGTAATGGCTGTTTCAACAATATGCCTATTCTTCCGCTCTGCCAGTCCATTCTGCTGCGGAGTATATGGGCAAGACAAACGACGCACAATCCCTTTGGAAGCCAAGAAATCTATAAAACCTTTGCTAATAAACTCACCACCACCATCACTATGAAAACACTTAATGGCAGCACTAAATTGATTTTGTATCAAAGCATGAAATTGTAGGAACTTGGAGAAAACTTCCGATTTATTAAAAAGTGGATAAAGCCACAAATATCCAGTACATTCATCAAGGAAGGAAACAAAATATCTGTAACCCTCAACAGATTTGTAATGGGAAGGTCCCTATACATCACTATGAACTATATGAAAAGGAATTTCAGACCTACTATGTCTAACGGGAAATGGAAGTCGATGCATCTTCCCTTGAAGACAAGCTGAACATAAGAGATTTGAATTGGAGGAATCACTTGCACACTGCAAACCAGAAGCTTTAAGCATTGATTGCACCACTTCATTTGTTGGATGGCCAAGTCTATGATGCCAAATGGAAGTTTTAACATGTTGACCAATCAAAGCCACCTTCTTGGACAGACAATGCAAGGATACATCACAGGGAATAGGATACAATCCGTTGTTACTCCGACCTTTTAGAAGGATTGTCTTGGTGACTCGATCCTGTATCACAAAACCAGAAGCATCAAAGCTGATAACACAATTATTATCTTTGCACAGCTAATGCACAAACAAGAGATTAGCAGATAACTGTGGAACATGAAATACAGATGGTAGTTTAAGAGAAGTAGAAGCACAGGCAATGGCAGTAGTGCCAATGTGTTTAATTTTCAAACCTTCTCCATTACCAACAATCACTTGCTCTGTAGATTCACAAGGAGCAACATGATTTAATGAGGAAATATCAGACACCATGTGATGTGAAGCTCCACTATCTGCAATCCAGACTTGATCAGGCACATAGGAAGTTTGTGCAGTCATAGCAGAGAGGTTGGAAGGAGGAGCTTGACCCTGATAAACATAGTTGGATCTATGGAAACAATCCAAAGCACCATGACCCCTCTTACCGCAGATTTGGCATTCAATAACCTGAGATCCATGCCTAGAAGAGCTTGCCTCATGAAGAAAATAACAGTTAGCAGATGTGTGACCCCGTTTGCTGCATATCTGACATTCAGGAACAATTGCAGATTTCTGAGAAAAATTGGAACCAAACCGATTTCCTGAGTACGATGGAGCTGAGGCTCTGCTTTGAAATTTGCCCCTTCCAGAACCAACATGATTAGGAAAACCAGAAACACCTCCATGCTGACTATTACCAATACCGTGATGCTGAGGATCATTAAAACGACTAAAACCACCATTGTTACCAAGAACAGGTCTTGAACCAAAATTACCATCCAATGAATTCAGAGCAGAACGATCATAAGACCCCATATAAGCAACTGGTAAAGAAGATGGAGAAGGCAATAAACCCATACCAGAATTAGACGGGCGGCCCATAGCATTCACAGAAGCATACGACGAAGGAGATGAATTCACGAACATCGCAGAGTGAGGAACCAATCGAGCTTCTACGGTTTGCTCTGCAGCCAACAATTGAGCACGAAAATCCTTCAAAGAAATTGAAGAATCCATAGCAATCAAGACAGTCTTGATCATATCATATTCAGAAGGCAGCCCACTAAGGGTAGCAATCATGAAATCGTCATCTGAGACCTTCACACTTGCTTGAGCAAGCTGATCTCGAACATGCTTTAAACGCAGAAGAAATCTTTCGATAGAATCCCCCCCTTTTTCAGCGATTTGAAGCTCAGTCTTCAAATGATTAATACGGGCTCGTGAAACTGAGGCATAGCGATCCACCAAATTGAGCCAAGCATCTCGAGTCGTCTTAGTCCCAATGACATATTCCAGGGCTTCATCGGACAAAGTGGCAATTAGCAGGCTGAGAAGTGCCTTGTCAGTCTTCAGCCATTCCTTGTAACCAGCGGTGACTTGAGATGTAACACCCTCTTCGTCCAAGATTGCAAATTTTGGTGGCTGGGAGATAGAGCCATCAAAATGCCCAAACAGCTCATACCCTGCAACACAGATTCCAATTGAAAACTCCACTTCAGGAAATTGTTGTCATCGAGACGAATGGTAACCATACTAAGCAGGCCATCAATTTTGATGGAGGGAGAAGAAGCCATTATGAAGCAGGAACGAACCCTAGAATTTGGGGAAGAACCCTAGAATTGAAATTGAAAGAAGAACAGGAGGAAATCAGGAAGAAAAAGAAAGGAGGCAAGAAGTGAAATGGCAGCCAGAGAAAGCGTAGAAGGATCGATTGATTATGTGAAAGCCACTGAGGGCTCTGATACCAAGTTAACAAGAAGAAGAGAATGAGATTTAAGAGAGAGAATGTAAGAAAGAATATAGCTTTGTATTTCTGTATTTCAGATTCTAATGAATTGAATAGGAATACACAGCTTTAATACAAATGCTTATCTCCTAATATCACGCTAACAGACTTAACAACTACAGCTACTCTCACTAACAGACTTAACAGAGAGCACGTGAGCTGCACATGATGAACTAACAAACTCATGGTTAACAGTATGCAAACAATAAAAACCATTAAGAATTCAAGAAATTATAAGCATGCCACCACTCATTTGAGAGAGAGAGAGAGAGAGAGAGAGAGAGAG
>NW_018921447.1:133203-188993 GCF_002207925.1 Prunus avium
TACATTAAGGCAGTACCCTACCACATCATTGCCTACCACCCCCCAATACTTCTGATAAAACAGTGCCGACATACCATCCACTCCTGGAGACTTAGTAGGAAACATTTGACCCAAAGAAGTTTCGATCTCCTCCCTTAAGAAAACTTGGTTGAGGCGCAAATTTTGAGATTGAGTGAGTATCGGTTTGACCACCTCAGTGACTGCCCCTGCCTCATGAAGTCCATTTGAAGCAAACAAGCCTTGAAAATAATCACAAAAAACAATGCCAATACTTTCCGTAGATGTACGCCATATCCCCTGATCATCTACAATAGTCTTAATTAGGTTCCGTCGTCCCCGCATTTTTGCATGTTCATGGAAAAATCTAGTATTTTTGTCCCCATATTTCATCCATGAGACCCGCGATCTCTGCCTCCACAACATTTCTTCTCTTTCCAGTAACACATCCATTTCCCTACAAATATCTCTCTGTTGAGCCTCAACTATTGGAGAAGACCTTCTGCTTTGGGTGTCATCTAACTTCCGTTGCAGACTTCGGAGCTTTGTGGGTATTCGGCCTACATGGTCATTATTCCACGTTCGCAGAGGCCCTTGACATGCCTTCAATTTCTCTACGACAGTTCCAGTCTCAGACTCCCAAGCATGCGTAATGACATCTTGGCAACCCTCAACAGTAGTCCACATTTCCTCGAACAAAAACCGCTTATGCGTCCGTGCCCAAGTACTTGGTCTCAAATATGACAACAAAGGGAGATGGTCAGACACCATAGAATTCAGATGATGCGTTGTGACCTCAGGAAAGGTCCTAACAAAGTCACCATTAGCCACCATTCTATCCAGCCGAAGCTTTACATTCCCATCACCTTGCCACCGGTTAGACCATGTAAACTTATACCCCTGAAACCGAATAGTTGTCAAACCACACTCCTCCAAAGCTTCCCGAAAGGCCCTCATTTGTGACATTGGTCGGAAACGGCGACCCAAGTACTCATGAGCCTCAAGTATTTCATTGAAATCCCCACCTACAAGCCATGGCCCTTGAACAGTCCCTGCAATTCGTCGTAGCAAATCCCAAGAGTGCCGTCGTAACCTCGTTTCAGGATTACCATAAAACCCAGTAAAGCGGAAAGTCTCCATATCCACACCCTTTAAAATAGCGTCAATATGCCCTGGAGAAGAAGAAAGAATAGATACTTCCACTCCGTGTTGCCATAACAAAGCTAAACCCCCCGCCCTTCCTTCTCTTCCCACACTGAAGCACCCCATCATACCCAACTGCCGTTGCACACACTCCATCTGGCGCACCGTCTTTTTGGTCTCCGACAAAAAGATGATACGAGGCTTTTTATCTCTGAGAAGGAATCTCAGAGCTCGGAATGTTCGTGGGTTGCCCAGACCCCGAACATTCCAGCATAAGATTGTCATTGCTCGTGATGGGCCCGACCCCCGGGACCCATCACGGGTGTGCGCTTAGCACCAGATGTATTATCAGTCATCACCGGACTCCCCCGAGGCCTGGCACGGCCTCGCTGAAAGCCACGTCGTATACTACCTTTGCAGAATGAGGTTGGCGGCCCCAAGATAGCAGAAGCCGCAGTGATATCTTCCCCCAAAACTGTTTTGCCCTTGTCCAAACGCCTTGGAGCAGTATGAAGAATCTGTGAGATATCCTCATCCAGCCGCAGGGGACCCATATCCGACCTCGCAGCCTCAGTGACCCCTTGGTTCAGATGCACCCTACCTTCCATGTGGCCCATCACATCACCATCGGCCCCTTGTGAGGAGACCGTGACCTCCTTTTCCTTGTGCACTCGACGCCTTTTAAAGACTTGCGCCAAGGGGCAATCCATCCCACTATCCATCTTCATCATTCCTTGCCCGTCAAAGGCGTCGTCGAAGGATCGAACCACCCCCGTACGCTTGGACGGCATCGAAGCCGTGTCATCCTTTTGAGGTTCGTCATCAAACAAACCTAGCCGTTGGCCTGTTAACTGATTCTCTGCCCGGATACTATACACATCCTTCATTATCGTTTTCCACCGTCTGTATTGTTCAACTTCAATAGCCCCTGAGGCCTTGACACTGCATGCAGCACCCACGTGGTCCAGTCGCCCACAATATAAACAGAAATACGGGAGCCGCTCATATTCGATTTCATACTGTTTTGCCGGTTCATCTGCCGACAAACGCAGTGTGACACATCGTTTCAGCGGCTCATTGATTTTCAAACCCACCCTGATACGTAGAAAGCTCCCCAAGAAGTCTCCATTTAAGCCACGATCCACCATGTAGAACGTACCCAAAAAATTACCTAGTTTTTCTCCCATGGCCGGGGTCAGAAAAATCGGCGGAATACGGCGCACACGCACCCAAAAACTTTGCGAATCCACCGAAACGGACATAGGATCCACTTCACCATCAGTGCTCGCCAGTAGCAACAGCGCCCTATCAAAAGTCCAAGGGGAGCCCCTCATCACCTTCTTCCTATCGAAATCTGTTTTGAAAGAGAACAAGAACCTCTTGGGGTCGTCCAGAGACACCGCAGTGAACTCCTCCCTGGTATGCCAAATCCTCTTCAACGTGCCAAATAAAGCCTCCTTATGAAACGCCTTTGAAGTGAGCAATTTCCCAACAAGCAAGAACCGTTCAGCCTTCAAGTTTCCCAGATCCTCTAACCCGACAACCTCCACTGATTCAGATTCTGAAATTGCCAAGGAAGAGGTGAGACCTGATACCAGTTCATCAACAGCCGCCATCATCCACTCAATGCTTCCCTGTGTAAGCCGAAGGCAACACCCAAACCCCGCTTGAACAAAAGTGCTTCCCTCTGTACGCCAAAGGCAACACCCAAAACCCGCTTGAACAATAGTTCCGCCGTATTCCACACTGTACGTCTGATGAAACAGACACCGTTGAAAGCAGCCGTGAACCACAAGCAATCACTTAGAAACCCTAACCAACCTGTACTGGAGACTGGCGGCACTAAAACCCTAACCTAGGAGGAAGGGACTTTCTGACACACAAAGACTGGCGGCACTAAAACCCTAACCTAATTTCTATCATTAGTAGTTGTGCTCGCATGTTATGTTGCGTTGCTTTTTAATATTAAATTCCCTCTCTCAAGATTTTAAAATGAAGTTCACTTTAAATATTAAATCAAACAAAGAATAATGTCTCTGCAAATGTGACTATTTTTTCATACAATAATGTGTCTTTTTTTTCTTCTTAAAAAAATGTGCCTATCAAGACCAAAAAAAAAGTGCCTATTTTTATCTTAAATAATGTACCTATTTCTTTCTTTTACATGTTAGTGTAGAGGAAATAAGTCTCTCTCTAGCATCTTTGCATGTTAGAAAACCCTAATATGTGTGTTTTCATCATTGTACACATAAGTGTTGAAGTGAGTCTCCTAATTAATCAAGGAGATTTATTTCCTTGATTAATTAAGGGATTTACTTTCCTATTTTTATATAGTTGTTAAATCATTGTATAATTAGGAGATACTTTCCTAATCCTTTACTATATCTAATTCCTTGTAAGGCACTCATGTAAACTTTTATATATACCTCCTTATGGAGAAGAATAAAATAAGAACCTAACATATTCAAAATCATATTCATATTTTAGCATGGTATCAGAGCAATCGATCCTCGGTTGTCTCTAAATTTTCATATCAAAATTTCTCATCCCCTCCTCTTCAAGGGGGGGAGGGGGAGTGAAAAATGATCTGTTTATCTTTCACATGGAGATTTTGCCTCTTTCTTGACTCTGACATATCCTTCTCTTCAGGGGGAGAAGAGGATTGAAGAGAAGTTTCTATGTTTTTAAGCCGTGTTCACAGGGTTTCTGTGTCATTTAACCGAATTCATAGGGTTTCTGTGTTCTTAGCCGTGTTCACAGGGTTTCTATGTTCTTTACATTCCTCATATTGTATTCCTCGTACCCAAAATCACATTCCTCGTATCGTATTCCTCATATCCTCGTATCGTATCCTCGTATCGTATTCCTCATACCGCCTTGTTCAGATTCAGATCTTCATACACACATCCTCATCTACTCTTATCCCGAAACCCTAAACACATCTTTTTTCTCTTATTCTTAAATCCTTCCGCTGCCATGGATATCGTTTCCCAACCTGAATCCGAATCCAAATCCAAATCCATATCCAAATCCCTCAAATCTAAAGTCCTCAAATGCCTTATCTCAAATTTCTCATACTCAAATCAAATTCCTCAAATCTTATACACACACCTCTCAAATCTAATTCCTACATCAAATTCATACATCAAACTCCTCAAATCAAATTCCTAAATCAAACGGTCGGTCGCCAATGGAAAGCGACCGGCCCCCCTTAGTTCTTCGAACACGGAGAATCTGCTTCAAAACTACCAGTCACTAGTGGAAAGCGACTGGTAGTCAGAGAAGCTGTTTCAAACTGACTAGTTGCCAAAATCCAGCGACCGGTCACCAAAGGAAAATGATCAGTTTTCTCCACGCTGTCAAAATCAGGAGGAGGAAATTGAACCGTCTTAGGAGATTTTGCCCGCTTCAGCTCCAATACCACACCAATCACCTGCTGAGGAAGTCATTTAGTGTGCCGGTTGACACACCCCTTGAGATGAATCACAAGTTGTGTGAAGACATGGACCAAGAACCAACCAATAAGGAACAGTATCAAACGCCTTGTTGGAAGGTTGATATACCTGGCACACACAAGACCAGATAGTGCATATGCTGTGAGTGTGGTTAGTCAGTTTATGCATTCACCCAGTGTTTCTCATATGAATGCTGTTGATCGAATCTTAAGATACTTAAAGTTAGCCCTTGGAAAGGTTTTAATGTTCTCAAAACATGAAGATCTTGAAGTTTTCGGATATACATATGCTGATTGGGCAGAGTATTTCATGACTCACTTACCAAGTTGGGCATTTGTGACGTATATGCACCAACTTGAGGAGGAGTGTTGAAGTAAGTCTCCTAATTAATCAAGGAGATTTATTTCCTTGATTAATTAAGGGATTTACTTTCCTATTTTTATATAGTTGTCAAATCATTGTATAATTAGGAGATACTTTCCTAATCCTTTATTATATCTAATTCATTGTAAAGCACTCATATAAACTCTTATATATACCTCCTTATGGAGAAGAATAAAATAAGAACCTAACATATTCAAAATCATATTCATATTTTAGCAATAAGATGGGTATGTGCACTATTATAAGCAGAGATATTATTTGTTTTCTAGTGAAATATGTAATCAATTACCATCCATCACGTTAATAAAATAGAAAACTACTTCTCTTTATTTGACCAAGAAGATTGTTTCTAAATATTATTCATTAAACCCAAATAATTCATATGTCACATGGACTGTACCATATGGCCTACATAGAATACTATATAAATATTCTTACATGTTATACTCAAAAGGGATTGAACAGACCAAAAAAAGTCCTTCATATCTCTTGAGAACTTTGTATATTAATTGGCCAAAAGTATTTAAATATTAATTGGGGTTACTAATGTGGTTACATATTAATTAGGCTTACTAATATAATTGGATATGAATGAATAAGTAAACTTAACATACTCGGCAGTGTTTGGTTTCGACCGATTTTTCCAACACAAGAACCGGAATGGGAACCGATCTGTAACGGCCTAGTTCAGTTTTTTAGCCTAAGTTGACTTCTTTTGTCAACACGATTTTTTTGGACTCGAATTGGATTGGTTGCCCAATTCATCGGTTCAAATGCCTACCCCTATTTAAAACTGGTATTATGATTAAGTTGTTTATATTAGTACCAGCTGAGGTTTTTGATGTTTTTATAAAACCCCCGAGGTTTTGAAAATTACACTAACATCATCTGGAGTGTCAAATTGTTTTCACAAAAATCTGCAGTGAAGGAATTGAATAAATTGACTACAAAAGGACTGCTCTATTTATATGAAGAACCCTTTCCAAAAAAAAAAAATTTGAAAAGGCAATCAATGTATCACTTCGATAAACAATTGCATTGGCACCTTTTTCTGAAAATCCAAAAAGGACCACCATTGTCCACTGGTTTCCGATAGGGTTGCAAAAAAATCTGAAAAGTTGTCACTTGTATTTTATAAAGGGCATCCGTTCCTTCAGTTGGGCTCATTACCAGAAACCTCCAAAAGTTGGGCCATTTAAATAACACAATGGTCATAACCCAATGAACTAATAATTCTTAACCCAATGGTGTTTACTAATTTCTATTCAAATAAGAAAATTAATACTAAATTTCTCAGAAAAAAATTTGAACCGAACCATCCGCATTTGTTTAGTTTGGAGGGTTTGAACTAGGGATGGCAACGGGCCGGGTAGGGGCCGGGTATGACAATACCATCCCCGTCCCCGCCCCCATCCCCGAACCAATCCCCGTTTAATAGGTTTCGGGGAATCCCCGTCCCCGTCCCCGTCGGGGGACTATCCCCCATACCCGGCCCGAATCCCCGATTTTTTTTGCATAAAAAATATTTATCATACATTTTAACATTAAGTTTCATATTAAATTATCATTCAACACATTCTAATTAACTATAAAGTTCAACTCAACTATTCAAAATCACATCAATATGAAAATCCAGAGAAGATTAGGAAGAATTAGGAGAGGGAGGTTTACTTAGGGTTAAACATAAATATTGTAATTATATATTTATTTATTTAAATATAAATATATATATTTTCGGGTCGGGTTCGGGGATGGGGACGCCAATACCATCCCCTCCCCATACCCGTTGGAGATTTTTCAAGTTCGGGGATCCCCGTACCCGATACCCGTTTGGCCCTGAAATCTCCCCCCATTAGGGTCGGGGACCCGTCCCCGCGGGGATTTTTGCCATCCCTAGTTTGAACAGAGTGAGCAAACCCAAGATAGATAAATTGAAACCCAGAATCTAGCAAGACAAGTGCTACAATATCATATATAGGACCTACACAACAAGATAGAACGAAGAGGCCCAAACCATTAACCCTTCTTTGGATGGCATTAGCAAATCCTTGAGGCCTGGTTTTCATCAAACATAAAATAATATTACCAAAAGTAGAATTAAATATCAAATGCTTCATGCCAATCAAAGTTTCAAGTGCCTTGTCTTCAGTTTTCTGCCAAACCAGAACTTGTCTGGATTCGTTCCCTTCCTCCAGCATTTGTCATTTCTTCTTCCAAACACTCTAGCAAATTTCCACAAAATTTCTTCTGCATGATTGAAAATATTACCATAAGAATTTTATTTTGAAAAGAAAAAAGGAAGAGAGAACATAGGGGGTGATCCCCTCCTCACCTGACCAAATTACTCATTAACTAGAATCAAGCATGTCCATGAGAGAGAGAGAGAGAGCAGTTATACCAAATCCAAAATTGTGACTCATTGAATTTGCCATGTATTGTTCCTGCATTCTATTATAACTGCCTTTAAACAATGATAGTATGTTTTGGCCTTGTTGCATTTGAACACTTCACAACCTGCTTTAAGCCTTTCAAAGCACTCTGGGGTATAAATTATACCATATTAAGAGGAAGAAAGAACAGGAAGGGAAAAAGGAAAAGAAGGAAGAGAGGGAGATGGAGAAGGAGAGGGAGGGTCGCTTGCAGAAAACTAACTGCAACTACAATCAAAATCAATGTACTTATAATGGGTGGTCTGATACTATATATGTAGCCACCCATAAGTGTTAATTAATACCTACTCTTGTTCTCTTCTCTAAGGATTTTCGTTTTGGTAAGCTTATTGCAAATCATACATTTATAAATAGCTGATCTAAAACCTTAACTATCCATTAGGTTTTCAAGATTTCAAGCGAAAAAAGAAAAGACTATATTCAACATAGGCAAGAAACAGACTATATTCAAAAGACTTATTTATCTTACAATCAATTTTCATTTGAAAGGGTTTTTTTTAGTATCTTTCATATTGAGAGGGACGATAATATACTAAACTCACACACACTACACGGATGTTAGGACTTAAACCAGGGACCTTTCCTAGAGGGAGCAATTGCTCCAAACCACTAGTGGATCCTTTGCATTTGAAAGGTAATTTTAGTTGGACCAATTTAAGTTGATTTAATAGTAATAACTCTTGGTGGATGTCTGAATGAAGTGACTTGGTACTTGTAATGGTTCATGGAGTCATGGTTCTGGTCCCAATTCGACTCGGTACTTTGTTCTACCAAATCCAAGTCCTAGTATCTTATCTTCTTCACCCACCGCTCCACCTATCTCAGTTTCTTCTTCAACATGTCATGAGACTTGTCAACTGTGCCTGCAATTTGGGCATACTGCTCCAAATTGTCCACATCGCCACAATTATTCCTATCAAGGCTCGCCTCCTTCACCAGCTCTCACTGCTCTTACTGCCACTTCTACTAGTCAATTTACTGATCCTAATATTTGGTTGACAGACAGTGGGGCAACCAATCACATGACATCTGATCTACGACTTCTTTCTAATGTTACACCTTCAACCAACAAGGATAATGTCACCATAGGTAATGGTAGTTCTTTTCTTGTGTTTGGTAATCAAGTCTATACTTTGCCTGAGGTTTTACATGTTCCAAACCTTGCTACTAATCTCCTATCTGTGCATCATTTTTGTCTTGACAATAATTGCCAACTTCTTTATAATGCCTTCTGGTTCCAAATACAGGATTTGAAGGGGAGAATTATGTATCACGGAAAGTGTCTTAATGGCCTTTATCTTCTCCCGACAAGGACACTTTCTACCTTACCACCTATGGTTGCTTTTCACGGACAGAAAGTTAGCAATACCCTTTGGCATTATCGACTAGGCCATTCATCTAATGAAATAACTAGCTCTATGTTAGCTAAGATTCATATACCTCTATCCTCTAGTTCTTCTCAAGTTTGTAGTTACTGCTTGCAAGGCAAGATGTGTAAACAACCTTTTTCTTCTACTCATATTGTATCTCAAATTCCTTTTGAGGTGATACACTCCGATGTCTGGGGTCCTACTCCTTATCCATCTCTTCATGGTCATAAATACTATGTCATATTTCTTGATGAGTGTACCAAATTTTGTTGGTTGTTTCCATTAATAAAGAAGTCAGATTGCTTCTCTTCCTTTGTTCATTTTGTTGCTTATGTTGAGACTCAATTTGCTGCAACTATTAAGCATTTTCAGAGTAATGGTGGGGGTGAATATGTAAGCAAGGAGTTCTAGACTTATCTTAGTTCCAAGGGTATTGTCCACCATAAATCATGTCCATATACCCCTGAACAAAATGGTAGGGCAGAAAAAAAAGCATCGACATTTAGTGGAGACTGCCATTACTCTCTTAACTATTGCTGCTCTCCCTTCTAAGTATTTGTTTCATGCTTTAGCTACCTCAAACTATCTTATTAATAGAATGCCTTGCAAAGCTCTCAATATGGAATCTCCATTTTCTAAGCTTTTTCATAAGGAACCAAATCTTACAAACTTGAAGGTCTTTGGGTGTGCCTGTTATCCTCTTTTACGTCCTTACAATCAATTTAAGGTGCAATCTAGGTCTGAACAGTGTGTGCTTTTGGGGTATGCTTTAGATTACAAGGGGTATCTATGTCTTCAGCCTCATAATGATCGCATTTATATATCTAGCCATGTTATTTTTTATGAGGATTATTTTCCTTTCAGAACAACTTCTTTTCATCCTCCACCAACTGATTTAACTTCATCTCGGTCTGTTCTTTCATCTAGACCTCTAGTATCTCAGTTTCCATCTCGACTTGATGACTCACAAGTATCCCCTGCTCTTTCTATTTCTCTACACAGTCCAGTATCACATACCAGGGACGCTACTAGCTCTTCTCCTATAGCTGTTACTAATGGTTCTATTGAGCATGTGCACGATTAGCTTCAGGGTGAACAATCTTCTTGGTCTCCTGGTTCTATTGAGCATGTACAATATCAAATTCCGGAAGAACACTCTTCACAGTCTCCAGCATCTTCATCTACTGCATCAGTGTCATCATTAGTGGATCTTGTTGTTGATATCTCTGGGCCATCTACTAATGTTCACCCTATGCAAACTCATTCCAAGTCTGGTATACTTAAACCTCGTAAGGGTTTCTTAGCTGCCAAGACATCATGTGCTCCTTCTTTGATAGAGCCTCATTCTTATTCTCAGGCAGCAAAGATTCCTGAATGGACTCAAGGCATGGTTGAAGAGTTTCAGGCTCTTGAGAAATAGAAGACTTGGACTCTAGTTCCTTATCAACCTTCTATGAATGTAGTTGGCTGTAAATGGGTTAAGTTGAAAAGGAATGCTGATGGATCTGTTTCTCGCCACAAGGCTCGGCTTGTTGCTAAGGGATTTCATCATGAGGCTGGTTTAGACTATGATGAAACATTCAGTCCCGTTGTCAAGCATTCTACTGTTCGCTTGGTACTTGCTTTAGCTGCTCAATTTCATTGGACTATTAAGCAATTGGATGTCAAGAATGCTTTTCTTCATGGCATTCTTCATGAAGAAGTTTACATGCAACAACCACCTGGTTTTATAAATTCCACACATCCACACCATGTTTGTCGCTTGTTGAAATCTTTATATGGTCTCAAACAAGCTCCTTGAGCCTGGAATGAAAGATTCACCACTCATCTTCTCACACTAGGGTTTGTTCAGTCCTTCGCAAATACATCCTTGTTTGTTCGAGCATCTGGCAGTGATCTTATCATCCTTCTTTTATACGTAGATGATATTATCTTGACTGGGAACAATGCTCTTTTGATTCAGCAAACTATTACAGCTCTTGGTCATGAGTTTGATATGAAAGACCTTGGCAAATTAACCTACTTTTTGGGCCTTTAAGTGCAATATACTTCTTCTGGTATTCACGTGAATCAATCTAAATATGCTACTGATCTTCTAGCTAAAGCTGGCATGACACACTGCAAACCCTGTCCTATTCCTTGTTTACCTACTACAAAATTTCTCAAGTTTGATGGTGTTCATCTCTCCGATCCTACCCTTTATCGAAGTCTAGTTGGAGGGCTTCAGTATCTAACTTTCAGCATACCTGATATTGCTTTCCCAGTAAACACTCTCTATCAATTTATGCACACTCCCACTGAGCCCCATTTTGCTACTGTGAAGCATGTTCTACGTTATCTTGCCGGTACCCTCACTCATGGGATTCATTTCACTTATGGTGATGTTCATCTTCAAGCCTATTCTAATGTTGACTGGGTCGGTGATGTGAATGATAGGCATTCCACAACTGGATATGTTGCTTTTCTGGGCAATAATCCCATCTCTTGGTGTGCCAAGAAACAAAGCACCGTGTCTCGTTCTTCGACAAAGGCAGAATATCAAGCTCTTGCTACTACTGCAATTGAGATGTCCTGGCTTCGATGAGTTCTCCTAGCATTAGCTTAAGGGGGGATGTTAGCCTACATCTCAAACCACCTGATTAAAGCTCTTATGCCTATGTGCTATAAGTTGTATAACCATGTGCTGTTAGTTGTATATTGTGAGCTGGCAAGTTAGTTACGATTACTAGTTAGTTAGTAGTCTGTTAAGTTAATCAGCTGGTTAGTGTTAATTAAGCTGAATTGATCTACATGCATATATATAAGCTGGTACTATTACTTTGAGAAATAATGAAAAACATTACTTCAATATCAAATATCTCTCTCGAACTCTCTCTTCTACCTTCTGTGATTTCTAAGCTTGATTGAGCTCTTTAATGGAGTCCTAGAGAAAAGCCTTCACTTATGTCTCCTGTGTTGTGCGCAGCGGAAGCGGATTGCACTGTGGTGGTTGATATGAAACCATTGAAACAACAAGAGCAAACTATGAAATACAGAAATCCAAACGACACAAGGATTTATACTGGTTCGGCCCGTGTGTAGCCTACATCCAGTTCGAAGACAGCGAGAAATTCCACTAGTATCCCAAAAGAGATTACAACCAAAGGAGATTAACCCTCTCACCTACCCTAGGAATTACAGAGTTTAACTCTCACAACCCAAATCCCAAATACACCCAAGTCACTCACACACCGATACTAAAAGAGAGAACAAATAGTGCCACACCCAAAGACCAGTAGAGAAATGGATTTTTCTCTCACTGATCAGACAAGCAAACGTCTTCAAATGTGCAGCCACAACAAAGAGGAGCAGCAGCTCCTTTATCTCCCTCTCTCACATGGTGCAAACGGCACCTCCAAGATGGTGCGACACACTGCCCACACACACCTCACTTGCATGATTCCTTTCTCCCTTTTATAAACCCATGCAGCAACTCTCCAAATGAGAGAGAAACCGCATGCCAAAGAAAGTCACATGATGGTCAGTCAAAGAAGCCTTGAGACATGCACCATTAGCAGCCCATAAATATGCCTCGAGCCATGCACCTCGTTTCCTCTATTTGACAAAAGACCATCCCTTTAACAGCATGCCCACGTGAGTTGCTCCATTCCAATTGCTTTAGGTGCAGACCCCACTTCATCTCCTTGTCTCTAGCCTTTCAACAAAGATGGCATGCCAAAGTTCTCATTCGTCAGTTTTCAAATAAAAATTTTAGTTAATGTTAATTACTTTTATAAAAATTCAAAATTCAAAATAAATATCCCTCGATCATCAATCCCCACCACCTTCTCCCTCCTCTCAACCAGCCTCACCGCCCAACCAACCCCAGCAACCCTTCATCCTCTTTCTCTCCCTCCCACCACCCACCCCCCCTCCTCTCTCTCTCTCTGGAGCAGCCAAAAACCCAACTCGCCCTCCACCTTCTCCTCCTTCTCTCTTCAACATCATCAAACCCTAACCAACAATTCACCCTCTGTCTCTCTCCTCCCAATTCTCTCTCTTTCTTTGGCAACCATCGAGGGAGATTTGAACTGCCATAGATGCGAAATATGAAGTCAATTTTGTGATTCTGTTTGTGGGTTTGTGCCTTTTGACAATTGAGGAGAGAGAGAGAGAGAGAGAGAGAGAGAGGGTAGAAGGCGGGGTGGGCGTTGGGGCTAGTTGAGATGAGGGAGAAGGTGGTGGGGGCTGACGATAGGGAGAAAAAATAAGGAGACATTTTTATCTTTATTTTTTAAAATCATTTCAAATAATTTTCATATTTAATTTAGATTTTTTTTAATTTTTAATAGTTTAATTTACCAAAATACCCAGGCTACTTCAACTGATTTAACGATTTTTAATTGAAAAGTAACGAAATGGGGCAACCTTTGTCACAAAATGGAAGTTCAAGTGGGTGATTGAGTCATTTGAAACGTCAAGGGGCAAATTGAGAGTATTTAAAAACCACATGGGGCATTTCAACAAATAAGCCTATATCATGGAGTAATTACACCATGCAGTCAACAGTTCAATATATTTTTAATAAACTAAAAGAGGAAAAAGGATGAGGGTTCCCAAAGAACTTCAGACAAACACAGAAACCTGAACACGGGAAGAATGTATTAACTAAAGGGTTAGGATCTCTACACTACCCTCGGTTCTTTCGTGTATGAAAAAACAAATTAATGTCCGCATTCACTTCCAGAAGCGGTCAAGGTAAATCCTTTTTTTATACTTACACTTTCAGTCTGTCAACCTAAAATACAGTTAGGAACTTAGGATCAAGGAGTTGAATCTTATTCAGCTAAATACCGCTGATGATCTTGATGCCGCATAATTAGAGAAACTGAATTTTCGTATACGTTTGAATCTGCTCAGCTCGTTCGGTATAAAACCTCAGAGCTCGGGTTGTCTCCAAATGGTAGATTTAAATCAGGTAGCGAAAAGGCAGCATCCCGGCTCCCAGCCTCTTCTACCTTGCAAGAAACATTTGGTGGACAGGAGCTTTGGGAAGCGCCAAGATTACTGCAATGAACAATTGTTGGCATGATTTTTGTAGGGACACCAACCGCATTTACTTGCTCAAGTTGGTACGAAATGGATTCACCAGGCACAACAGAAGTTGTAGCTTTCTTCGTTGTCTGGGGCAACTGCAAATCAAGCTGTAATTGAACATAAAACCGCTATTAAAATCCATGTCATACCTGTCTATAATACATTCTTCTTTAAGTAGCTGATAATCACGAAAATATAGAAGGAAAAATCCCATACTTAATAAACACTAAGGTGTCAGCGGCATAAATTATGTGACAGGAAAGACTAAAAATAGTTTCATATTACATTTCTACTATAGCGACACTCCTCAAAATTTGGTAATTTGTTCAAAATTTGATGTCACCTATTGCCTAATATAAATTTTTTTTACGTAGCTTGTGAACATTCAGTTTCCTTTTTTCACCCTTCTTGAAAGCTAAAGTAACACATAGTTGAATGCAGGAAGCATCCTTAGTGGAGGAAACAGAGAACCAGAAGAGTAGGCCACTGTTGAAATGAAAGTGACCTTGAAGTCTTGAGACAACGTGTGTAATCGTCTGCTGATGCATACCATAGTGTGCCCATTATGTATTAGAAGACCACATATGACATCCCCTACCCAAGCATAAAAAATTTAACCTCAAGAAAAGATGAAGCACTGGATCATGCAGCAGGGCTGGTTCAAAACATATGCATAGTGTCCACATGAAAATATTCCGAGACTGGGGTGGACTTCTTACTTAAGCGCATTTTCTGAAAGTTCTAATGAGGGATGAGAAAATTTCTGCACTGATGTTGAGATGTTCTGATGCTTGATTTGTACCAAGATCGCTACTCTAAGCAGATGGAACTACAAGTCTACAACTTTCAACACACGCCCTTAAACGATGCAACAAAGGACCCAATGCAGAGGTCAATCACTCATCCAAGCAAGACGACAAAAAGTTCTAGAATCATGTAAAACAGAGAAATATCCCCAAGAGGAAAGAAAATCAGCACATTTGAGGCACACAAATTATCCTATAAGTGAAGTTGATTTTCTAATCCAATAAAGAACTTATAAACAGCTTTTGATGTGCAAGCATCAAATCTTCACAAAAATAACTTGGAAGCCATTATTTTATAATAGCTAGAATCTCTCCCAGCTATAATCTTTCCAATCCAATAATATCTTTTAGTTTTAGAATAAAGAAATCAAAGGTGAAACTTTAAGTTTTCGAATAAAGCCATTATTTGCAAACAAAACTGAATCCGTTATGAGGTTTCAAACTGCAAGTTTCATGAAAATTCAAATATATCCAAGTTCAATTTAAATGCATACATATAACATAAAGAGTCTAGAGAATAGTAGCAGCATGTTCACCTTTATTTTTCTCAAGCTTTCATTTGTGGCCCTCTGTTTTTCAACAGTGACGCGTAGTGTTGCCAGTTGCTGCTCAAAGGATGCATTAAAGAAATCAATATTCAGAAATCTCCACTTAGACATATTATGAAATAAAAAAGGAGGATGAATTAAAGACATACATTTTTCAAGTTTCGTCTTTCCTTCAACAGAAAACTCTCCTCCTCTTTTAGTTCAGCTAGCGTCTGCACACAGCCACGAGAAATTATTACTACACTATGAGATATGAATCTAACAAGTATTCCACTCACCACCACAAACAAACCAAAGAAAGAACATGGGAGATGCATAGCCTTAAAATACTTCTTCATCAAGAAAATGGCAAGGTGATGGCATTACTGTTTTTCATATATTCGACCCCGAAGATAGTTTTACAGATGAAATCAAGTACTAGTTTTTCTGCTTCATTCATATGTTGCTAATTAATGTCGAGATAAGTACTCCCATTTAATTTTTCGAAAACACATTTCACCGGCAGACATTAGAATTAGGCTAGTTGTATCGTTCATTACTTAACTAGACCTCCCATTTATTGCAAGGGTATTTACGCAGTAAATGAAAGAGCTCCCAAGTTTAAGCCCTATCAAGGACACTTCTACCTAACTTTCTTGTGATCTGCTCAGCAAAGATATTCTCTATGTTCTATGCACTCTCCACACAAAAATTAGTTGTGGTATAGGACATAAACGTTCCATGAATATCTTCTTTACCTTCTTCTTTCTTGGTCTCTTGAAGATGGCTGCTTCACTTCTAACAGCAACCTACACAACCCAATTAATCACCAAATCATTTTTCAGCAAGTTTCACACTAAAAAAATAACAATACAAATGAGAGTTTGCCGGCTCAACGGATATGGGAAAGGCCCCCAAACAACTTGGAAGGGAAAAATATAAGACACTTTGCATCCAATCAAGTACACATATTACATGCGGCGGTGATGGAAAATCACTGCATGGACCACGCCACAATAAATCCATAAATTCTCAACCGCTCCAAGGCCTCAAAACTTCAAAAGGGTCTCTCATAACTTTCTCGTGACAATGTGCGTTTCACTTATGCATTCAAATTGTGACCATTTCAAATTGGCAGCCCACAAATAGTGTGAAGCTCGATTATCTTCTTTTCTTTTTTCTTTTTTCTTCTTTTTTTTAGCAATTAAGCTCTCAGCTTTCAACCACAATGCATAATGCAACCTACCCCAAAAACAAAATTACAAAAAAATACAACCACAAAAATAAGTCTTGAGGGCCCTATGTTTGCTGAAAAGTCTATGAGTTTGGCAGGCACCAAAGAGGAAGCAAGACAGCTTGTAACAATTTGGGGGGCACTGTGACCTTCCCACCCAAGGAGCCACTTCTTCTACAGTGAATCTCCCAATTTGATACCCAAAAAGAAAGCACTTTGTCGCATTGAAATTGTTTTCAACTCTCAACCCTGAACCCACCCATATATTATTTTATCTCTTCTTGGACCCCACCAAAACATTGAAAAGGTTAACATGCCAGGCTGTCACATAAGATAGAGTAACAGCCTGATCAGAAATAACATTTTACCCATTTGACTGTTCCCGTTGGATCCAAGCTTTGACCTCGTCTTTCCATAAAAAGAAGTGACTTGCCGATCAAGCTGTCACGCAAATACGGTAACAGACAAATATTTTTCTCTTGTCGTATTTTAATAATACACCCTCTCCCTGCCTGCCTATGGTCTCTGGCGTAAAAACAACGTCGCAGGACTGGGGGACTCGATTTGGTTGGACTTTTACCATGCGCCTGCAGGAAACGCCACACTGTGGCCGACCGCACCCAATCATTCCCCCTCCTCACTGCACAACTACTACCCTACCAGCACCACACCAAACCACACGTAGACCTATTTTTTGCCACGAAGACACGCCACCGATAAAGGAGGTGACGATGTTTTTTACTCTTCCTAAATGCCCTCGAACTTTAAGTACGGTTTGACTTTTGCAGGGTCGTTTACGTCATTTCGCGAAAAACTTAAGCTGCCAAATGCCAGTTGGGGTATGGTTGTTGACTCCGACACAAAGGAGTTGGGAGTTGGGGGGGAGTGTTGTGCTGCACAGTTTCTGGGGTTGGCCGAGGATTTGTGAAGTGGCGAAAATAGCCCTAACCAGAAGGGTATTTTGGGGTTTTCAGCAGAATAAGCGTGACAAGAGCGGAAAGGAAATGAATGAGAGAAGAAAAAAAGCTTGAAAGTGTCATGGAGTTCTCTGACTCTATGCGTTGAACGGAAGTCACCGATTTTCTCTGAAAATTAAAAAATTCTAGAAAAAGAGAAAAAGAGAAAGTCATCGTACTCGGAAAGAGGAGGGCATTTCGGTCCACACGATGTTGACAATGGTAAAACGACAACGTCCAGTCCAAATGACCGGCGGGTTTAGAAACCGGTCGGGCGTACGAAATGAGCGAATTGGCCTGGGCGGTCACGAGACATCCCCATGCACATAGGGGCATAATGGTCAATAGAAAAAAGGATCAGTTGGAAGCCCTCTCTCCAACCAGGTTGCAAAAGAAAGAGACTCTGACAGGTGCCCAAAGCCAGACAATCTATCCTATCTGACTACTGAACCACCCCAGGTAAATACCCCACCTTCCCAGGGGTACTTTCGTCAATTAAGATAGATAGGTAAAAAAAATTGAAAAAAAGAAAAAGAAAAGCCACCGAATCAAAACCCGACCCGACCCGAAGGACTGACAGAGACAGAGACACACAGACCTTAGATCTCGCGGCATCGGTCGGCTTGGGGGGCCTGCTGGACTCTTCGGAGCCGTCGAGGGCGCCGCCGCTGACCGAAGTGGCGCCGCTCCAGGAGAGCGGCGTAGTGGGGCTGGCTCTGGCGGCGCTCGACTCGCCCTTCTTCTTATCCTTACCCTCAACGACGACGAGGTCGCTGGCATGGTGATGACGTGGCACGTTCTTGGAACGGCGCTGCCTAACGCTCCACCGGAGAGACGGAAGGTCACGGCTGGTCTTGGACTGCGGCGGCGGCTGGGCGTGCCTGAGGAGGAGAAGAACGTCAACGACCGCCGCCTCGTCGTTCATGGCCAGGTTGACCCAGCCGTCGTCGTCAGTAGCAGCAACAGCCATAGTGTCGTCAGTGTCGTTTTTATCTTTTTTCCTTGTTTTTGTAGAGAGAGAGAGAGGGGAAGAAGAGGGTGGCGAGAGAAAATCTCTCTTTTATTTAGGTGGGTTTTGTGTTGTGTTGTTGTGTTGTTGTGTGTGTGCAGAGAGAGAGAGAGAGAGAGAGAAGAAGAAGAAGAGGAAAGAAAGAATAATGAGGGGAGGGTTTTATATGTGGTGGATTTGCTTTGTTTTGTTGCTTGCTTGCTTGCTTTTTTTTTTCTTGTGTTTCTCAACAAACAACTCTTCCACTTCCTTCCTCCTCTTTTGCGTGGATTTTTCCCTTTTCTTTTTTCTTTTTCTATTTCCGATCTTTTTCTTCTCATTTTCTGTGGGCCACCACACAGGAAACACGTGGCAGTGTTGGACCAAGCTCGCGTGGCTTTTGCCCTTTTTCTTTTTTTGTTTTGTTTTGTTTTGTTTTTCGGTTATGGGTTTTTGATGGATGACACTAATTTATTTATAGACAGGTTTATAGGTGTAGATTGGTTGAGAGATGTGAGCTGGACGCGCTCTCAAGGTGAGTGAGTGAGTGAGTGAGTGAGTGAAGATGGAGAATTGGGGCAGATGTGGAAGATGGTGATGTTTGTCAGTTAATGATGCGGCACGTTTCGCTTAGGATATGGTGGCCATTTCTTTTTCTTTTTTAATTTTCCTTTTTGTTTCATTTTCCCATTATTTATTTATTTAATTTTTTTCTATATAGTTATTATAGTAGGAAATGGAAAAAAGAAGCTAGAACCCTAGTTTACTTGGCTGGTTTTATTTTATAATTTAGTTTTAGGAAGTGCAGTACGGCGCTAGACTTGCCATCTCTTTGATTACTTGTAGAATATTTGGAGTTTGGCAATGCGGCAAGGCAGCGTCAACCTTGCCATCTTTAATTACTTGAATATTTCGAGTATGGCATCTTCCTTCACATATTGTCTAATAAATATGACGGATAGAGCTCTTTTTAGAGCTCCAAAAGAATATCGGGACTCTAAAAATATCTTTCCCACAATAACGGTAGGTTCTATATTTACGCTCTAAATTTTGCTTATCACTTTCATTTCCTGGTTTCTTTTTTATCACAATATGACTTCAAAATGGACAATAAAATAATTTAAGTTATTATCAACTTAACGTCGGCAGTTATCCAACACTCCATACTCATCATCTTACACGCATCTTTTGGTGTGCCATCTTCATAGATATATCATCGAGTAATCATCAATAATGTCGGATAAGGCAAAGCTTGGAAACATTATTATTTGCTATAAGTTACACCCAATAAATATAGTGCTTTATTACATTCATATGTCAGCTTTTTGGTTTTTTATCACATTATTATCTATACACGAAATTACTTTAAATTAACATGACAAAAATTAGACAAAATAGAGGACCCATGCGAAGGAAGAGGGGACTGCTTCCTCTTCTTTCACTTCAAATTTCTCTACTTCTACAAGCATTGTAAACTCCTTTTATTATATTACTCATCACTACCAGATCAATAGAAATATATCTTTAAATCCACTTTGGTGTTCTTCTACATCTCAATCTCACTCACACTTTCATCATCATTGTTTGTGCAAATAATCCCGTGGAAAAATATTCGCAAAAGATTCCCCCACCCTTTGAACTTCTTCTTCTTCGCTCCCTGCAAAATAAATTTAGGTCAACGGACCACACCCGGGGGTGTTGGCACATGGCTGTGTGTGGTGACGCATGGGCGTGTGTGTGTGTGTGTGAGAGAGAGAGAGAGAGAGAGAGAGAGAGAGAGTAACTTGCCTTTATATAGTTTCCTTGCTTGGCTAGGGTTTGTAGAATAATTACATATTTAATTGGGATTATTCTTACCCATAAAATTTATCAAGAAGATTTGGTGGAAATCCTCATCCTTGATTCGGGAGATATCCCTATCTTAAATCAAAGATAATTACCTAATTAAATAGGATTAATTAGAACAATTAGTTGACTTAAGTAATATTTCCTCTTCCAAATGTCACCTTTTTATTGGTTGTTGAAAATATATGCTCTCACAATCACCCCTCTAGGTTTACATTGACCGTTGGTTTTACACATGTCAAAAAAATTCTTACTTCCAGATAGCGTACATAAATTTTTCCAATGCTGATGGAAATTTGAATACAAGGTGCGATCTCACAATGCCACGACTGCAAAAATTAATTTGCTTTCCAAATGACAAAAAGAGAAGAAGAAAACAAGAAAGTGCAAAAGAAAGGGAAAACCATTTGGTGCGTATACTTGGCATGTTATGAAAAGATCCTTGTGGTAGGTAATAATTGATTGCAATCATGCATTTTTCTCATTCAAGTGGATATGATTCAATTTAATGAAACCTAACAACAGATCATGGTAGAATACGTTTTCATTGCACATTGCAAGTCCTCAAAAACTTGGTAGTTCGAGCGTAACTATTTGGTATCCAATCAGTTGGTGATGAGGGGCAACTATGAAGGAGTGCAAACTAAGGGCACAGGGCCCCAATTTCAAGAGGGCCTTAAATTTGAGGGACACCCTTTAGGGTACTATATGAGTTTTTTTTCTAACGATCCAAACTATCTATTTTTTTAAGTATACATATATAGATCATTCTTGGAAAAACTTAGACAAATCGGAAACTATTTCGACATCCAATTGTGTCCTATAAAATCTATGAACACGGTACTTCAAGAAAGTACTAAAATTTCAATAACACAATTGAGTGGTCAAACAATATCAGATTCAAGTGATTTTTTTGTAGAGATAATCTTTGAATGAGTATCTACAAAATAGACGGTTTGGATTAGTGAAATACAATACGAAGTGGGCCCTTCAAGGGTGTTCTTCAAATAAGCTTATTTGAGGGATCCCTCAACTAAAGCTCCCTGTATATATGAATACACTGGCGGATCATGAATTTTTTTATAGTAAAAGTGCAATTTTGAAAGGTTAAGAGCTTTATATAATAATTAAAAAAAAATTAACAACCAAATATCCATATATAAAAAATTGAACTACCCGAATTATTCTAAGGAGGATTTAGACATTTTCTCTTAAATTACAGTTCCATAACTATATAACAAATAAGGATTTTAGGTCTATGATTAATTTGACTACAGTTTATATAGTATATCAATTAATATGGAAATTAATATCAAGCCATCAATTAATCTAACGAAAATCAATATCAAATAATCTAATGAAAATCAATATCAAATTATCAATTAAATAAATAAAGCATAATTGATCATACCTCGAGTTGTGTGTCACATAGCCTCTTCCTCCTCAAGTTTGCTACTGAATATTAATCAAAAGAGCCAAATTAGAAAAAGAAAAAAAAGAAACAGATACACAAAAGAAAAAAAGAAAAAAAAAGAAGAAACAAATTGGCTTTTGGTAAGAAGAAAAAAAAAGGCTTAAATTTTTTTGGATTGGCTATGCTCAAGAAGAAAAAAAACGCAGCATTTAGATTGTACAATACTGTAGGGCGGCACCAGATGTCAATCTCTATATAAAAGAGTTGATTTCCTTTTTTCAAAAAGGAAAATGCTAGAGGCACCAACTCTCTAATAAAGCGTGGGACCCGTTGTATTGGCGGGCTCCACCTCTATTAGAGAGTTGGTGTCCAAAGTTGGTGCCTCTAGCACCACTCTTCTAAAAATTCTTTTGTAATCCTTATTTAAATAAGAAAGAAAACTGAGAATACCTGTAGGATGACTAAAAATGCCTAGAGGGGGGTGAATAGGCTAATTCGAGTTTATTAGCAATAAATAACAATAGACTTTCGAAGCAGGATTGATATGGGTTATCAATCCTAAGATGTGCAGAGCTGAAAGTAAAAGAACACGCATATATTTATTTTACATGGTAAAACCTCACCTCTGGGGAAAATCCACGGGACTCCTTAGTCCAGAACAAATCCACTATAGAATTGAAATTACAAGAGGTACTCACACACTTATTCTAGACTCAATCTAGATAAAGTTTACCGACTTATGTGTAATTCAACTTTTGTCACGGGATGATCTTCAACACTCCTTACGTTGAACGCAATACTGGTCACGATTGCTTCAAGCTCACCGGAGGATAAACGCCACAATGATTTTGGTGCCCTCAACCATATGAGTCACCGACATGCATATGTATGCAATTATGAATGATGAAAGGATTCAATAAATCACCAAGCAACAAAACAGCACTTGATGATTTACTGAAGAAAATAAACACAGTAGCTTTTGCACAAACATATCCAATATGCTCTAAAGATTAAAACGTCAAAAGCCACTAAATGAAAGGAGCCAATCGTGCTTTTATTCAAAACAGGTTTCTCTCCCTAAAGAGAAACCCATGTATCCACAAGTGCTGTGCAACTACAACTCTAAAACATATTCAAACTAAAACACCTAAGCCTGATGCACAAAGGTCCCTTCCTTCAGACGCCAAAACAGCAGCCAACCAATTATTCAATTATCAATATGAGTTCTAATTCCCTTCTAAAACAATATCTACATAAACAAATTAATTAGACCAATCAAGTAGAAAATAATATCAAGAGATAAAGTCTAATCCTATTAAAAATAGGATTAACATGAAAATACTGTGTGACAATAATGCCAACTAGGAGTCCTATAATGAATGCATGATTATGTCATGATTTACCTGTTGTCAAGTTTCTCATATGGTCAAGTTATGCCTCGGAAGTATGTGGTTGAAAGAGTTGAGCTAAAACGTCCAGTGACAATTCTTCACAACTAATTTTCATCCTATGCTAAAGTTTAGGAAATGCCAATACAAATTTTCGTACTAACAATCTCCCCCTTTGGCATTTCCTGGACAAAACACTAGATTACATATCAACCATGTTTACAAGAAAACCTACACAACCTAGTTTACTTTGTCAAACAGATATTCAGTTCTTGTAACGTCTGCACACCAACAAACAGACTACCAATGAAGCATAATAGAATTGAAATAAGAATAACCAAAACTTGACACAGTTAAACAGCAATATTTCATATGTCAGGAGATTAAGCAGAGTACTACAAGTTCTGATCCCATAGACAAATAAAAGTTATCTCCCCCTAAAGGTCATGTTTCTACTTTCAACAGTTACTCCCCCTAAGTCTCATATGTAACATAAAATATTCTCCCCCTTTTTGTTTAGGAAATCCAAAGGAACACAGAGAGAACTTCAAAAAAGAACAAATCCAAAAGCAGAACAGATGAACCTTAGATGCTGCGAGCCCGAGGAGGACGAGGAGGATCAGTGGGCTGAATGTGCCCAGCAAGTGACAGCAATATCACACGCACAACCAGTCCAGACAGAGCAACAGAGGTAGTGGAGACATCGGGGAAATTTGCATAAAACTCATGAACAATCTGGAAATTTGGCAGGGGCAACCCACGAACCAAAGGCAAGAGGCGATGTCTCATGAGAAAATCGACAAATGAGGGGCCAAAGCTTGAGAGGTCGAAGTCCTCTTCGATTAAGATGAGACAATGACAGACCACGTCTGTATATCTGGTAGAGCATGCCTGAGAAACGAAGTGAGAGACCGATGGATGAGAAGACACACGAGAAGTAGTACTGGAGCGCGAGCGCCGAGAGGAAGAAGGCGGTGATGGGGATTTAGTTGGCGTGTCTCCTGAAGAAGGAGAAGCAGCAGTTCGGCGGCGCACGGAGCGGGAGGGACTGTGATCAGTGGCAACGGAGGAGGAAGCATGACGACTCCGTGTGGTGACCATGGTGATGCGACAGAGTAAAAGAACACGCAGATATTTATTTTACGTGGTAAAACCCCACCTCTGGGGAAAATCCACGGGACTCCTTAGTCCAGAACAAATCCACTATAGAATTGAAATTACAAGAGATACTCAGACACTTATTCTAAACTCAATCTAGATAAAGTTTACCGACTTATGTGTAATTCAACTTTTGTCACGGGATGATCTTCAACACTCCTTACGTTGAACGCAATACTGGTCGCGATTGCTTCAAGCTCACCGGAGGATAAACGCCACAACGATTTTGGTGCCCTCAACCATATGAGTCACCGACATGCATATGTATGCAATTATGAATGATGAAAGGATTCAATAAATCACCAAGCAACAAAAGAGCACTTGATGATTTACTGAAGAAAATAAACACAACAGCTTTTGCACAAACATATCCAATATGCTCTAAAGATTAAAACGTCAAAAGCCACTAAATGAAAGGAGCCAATCGTGGTTTTATTCAAAACAGGTTCTCCCCCTAGAGAGAAACCCATGTGTCCACAAGTGCTGTGCAACTACAACTCTAAAACATATTCAAACTAAAACACCTAAGCCTAATGCACAAAGGTCCCTTCCTTCAGACGCCAAAACAGCAGCCAACCAATTATTCAATTATCAATATGAATTCTAATTCCCTTCTAAAACAATATCTACCTAAACAAATTAATTAGACCAATCAAGTAGAAAATAATATCAAGAGATAAAGTCTAATCCTATTAAAAATATGATTAACATGAAAATACTGTGTGACAATAATGCCAACTAGGAGTCCTATAATGAATGCATGATTATGTCATGATTTACCTATTGTCAAGTTTCTCATATGGTCAAGTCATGCCTCGGAAGTATGTGGTTGAAAGAGTTGAGCCAAAATGTCCAGTGACAATTCTTCACAACTAATTTTCAACCTACGCTAAAGTCTATGAAATGCCAATACAAATTTTCGTACTAACAAAAACCTCAGACCAAAAAAATAATAAAAAAGAAAGAAAACAAAGCCCACAAAATGCAGCAAACCTTGTTGAAAGCCCATGACTTGTTGTATGTCCGTTTCCTTCTTCTTCTTCTTCCTTTTTTTTCCCTAGCCCAAAACAACGTCATTTTGGCTAGGCCTTCTAAAAAAATTTAAGTCGCGTTGCGCAACCTGCACGCAGGCTAGCATCGCAACAAACCTTCTTTCGCTTAGGCAAATGGTTGAACACCTAGAGTGCACCACCAGACTCCACCACCAGGTAGCTTGAGCAAAGGTGCAATTTGAAGCATGGTGACTGGTTTTTCCGGCAAGAGGAGGTGCACGCCTTAATAGGTTCGTCACTATATATATATATATATATATTATTTTATATATGTCATATATTTGTTCTAATATCCATCTCCTTTAAAAAAAAAAAATTAAAAAAAAAAATCAAAAGTTAGAGTGCACCACCAGACTCCACCACCAGGTAGCTTGAGCAAAGGTGCAATTTGAAGCATGGTGACTGGTTTTTCCGGCAAGAGGAGGTGCACGCCTTAATAGGTTCGTCACTATATATATATATATATATATATTATTTTATATATGTCATATATTTGTTCTAATATCCATCTCCTTTAAAAAAAAAAAATTAAAAAAAAAATCAAAAGTTCCAATATCCATCTCTGAAAAATGGAAATATTTTTGCTCATCACTTCAACCCAAGGTGTACCCTCACAACTATTTTCAATACTTGACATGTGCCCATAGGCATAATCATAGTTAGCTATTTGCTTTGTATTTGTGGAACCATGGTTATGAGGGTACATCTTAGGTTAAAATGATTAGCAAAAATGCAGTCTCAAAAAATACCCACCATTTCCATTAAGTGGGTCCCACCAATTAGGTTTTTATTTTATTTATTTATTTTTATATTAGTAATTGAATTTAACACCAAGAAAGAGAAAATAGGAGCCATATTCTCTTTTTAAATTAAAAAAAAATATATAAATAGTTTTAATTTACTATATTACCTTCATTTAATGAATATGCTCATTTCTGAATCTTTTCTTTAACTAAGGGAATATTTTGGTATTTTGAATGTTTTATCATTTTTCTGCCTCTGCCTTTATATATATATATATGAATATATTCTTTAACTAAGGACATATTTTGGTATTTTGAATGTTTTATTATTCTCTGACTTTGCCTTTATATATATAGATAACATATAAGGAGCTCTTGTCATAGGTTTATTATTATTATTTTTTTGCTCACAAATAAGAAAACTTCATTGGTTAGAGGATATCTTTTATATGCTATTGTCTTTTATTGGTCAATTATAATTAATAATTTGATGAATCATGGTATTTTGATTTTAAGCTCTTTGTTGAATTAGTTGTTTAACAATTCTTTTTAATATTAAAAAAATATATATATGTTGATGAGTTTTAGTTTTGTATAAAGCTCCTAAAATCTCAGAATCGTGATGGTCATCGATCATGTGCTATTAATACTAATTTTTTCGCACGCGCTTTCGTTCTTGCGAGAGACTTTTTAAAAAAAAATTTAATTTATTTTAGAATTAAAAAAGATAATTGGTAGTTGTGTTCCATAAAAGTAGGATACATTATCTGATTTTTCTTTTAATTTTAATTTTTTTTAAAAAATGAAAAAGTGTGAATTTACCATATTATCCTCATTTAATTAATAATTTCAATTTTTGATGTTTGTATTAACTAAGGGCTTTTTCTAATATTTTGAATGTTTTACCATTTTCTCTAGACTTTTTCAATTGCATCGAATTATGTATCTTTGCTACACTCATTTGGCCAACTTGCATATAAGCCAAGAGAATTGTAATCCATAGTAAAGGGTAATTTTGAAAAGTAGCTAAAGTTTGGATGTTAAACACTTTAGCCAAGTTTAAGAAAATGTTGATAGAGTATTGTCCTTAACGTGTTTAAGAAAATGTTAATACATGTTTCAATCATCATTAACAAAATTTGCAGTTTCGATTGATCTATACTGATCTATTTGTACTCGAATCAACCTAAAGACCACTTCCATGAAGCCAAACCCGGTCCAACCCCAAAAGAACCCGGTTCCTAAAACCCAAGTATCTTCTAAACCCCCACATTTCTTCTCCACGGTCGTCTTCCCCAAAATTCCAAAACCTAAGGCCATCAATTTCGACAACCATGACTCTCCAACTGAGAGCCAGACACCGAACTCTAACAAAACCACCTCTCACTCACCTCTTCTCCACCACCTCCTCCTCAGACCCATCCGACCCAAAAGACCCAACAGACCCAAATCCCCAATCTCACTCTTCCTCGCTCACCTCCTATTTCAGCGATGTCAAAGCCAGCCTCAAACAACAACAACAACAACCACAACAACCACAACAACAGAGAAGACCCATTTCTCAAAATCCCTCATTTTCGAACCATCCTCTGTCCAGGACCTCCGGAGTGGCTTCCTTGGAAGAAATCCGTAAAAACCTCTCGGAGTTTCGGCTGCGATCCGCTGTGCCGGAACCCACAGACTCAAACGCTGCACCTTCACAGCAATCTTCAACAGCTCAAGGTTCTGCACAGCAAATCTCTTTTCAAGATCTTTATAAGAGAAATGTGCTTGGCAAGTCTGAGGACCCCAATGCCAATAAGGGTGGCAAGCTCTCTTTCGATGCGATCCGAGACAGCTTGAAGAAGATAAAGTCGAATACCAATGTGCAAAGTGATAGGAAGAGTGTGGACCCTATGTCCTTATCGGCATTTACCAATAGTTTGAAGCTCAAGCCGAATGTGATCGGCGGGACTGACACTTTGCCGATGTCGATTTTTGGGAAGGAGAAGATAAAGGGGAGAAATGAAGAAGAGGGCTCGAATGCAATGAAGACAGATTTTGTGAAGTTGTATGACCATGCAGAGCTGGGGGAGAAGTTGAGGAGGTTGAGGCCGGAGGCCGAGGGGGACAGCTGGTTTTCATTGAAGGAGTTAAATGAGAGGTTGATGAAGTTGAGGGAGATGGAAGAGAAGGAGACTCAGGCGGCTATGAGCGGCGTTTCGTTTAGGGATTTGAGGGATAGCTTGGTGAAATTGAAGATTTCGGATGAGGAGAAGGGGAAGAAAACTTCGAGTAAGTTAGCAGTTTTGTGCTGTTTTTGTTGAGTTTATATTAAATTTCTTATGTTATGAATGATATATATTTGTAGAGTTAAACAGTTCGGTTGTTTACTGAGAAAATGTAGTCGATGAAATAGGAAGAAAAATGAGACCAAAAGTAAACAAGTTCCTTCATAGAACAGTTGATAAGGTAAGATGGAGAAGATGCAAAGTGAGTCTGTTGAGCAAATAGTTATGTTTGTTGGTCAGAAGAATGTTTACATTTGTGTTTGCTCTTTGTGAAATTAAGGGAAAGAGGAGAGTTCATGACTTTGCACTTTGACATTGAGGGTTTTTAGTGAGGTTTTCATTTTGAACTTCTATAAGAAGCCCTTCCATTTGTTGTTAAAACCCTTTCTAATTTATCGACAATTATGAGAAGGCCTAGAAGTAGCGATTATATTTTTGTTCTTCTTGTTGCACAATTTTGAATATTTGCTGATTGAAGATTTCAATATTTGCTTGCTGAAAAATTGTGGAGACGGAAAAGGAAGCAGTGTTAAAACTCAAGTTTTAACATTGTTTTTACCCAATAGAGATTATGAGAAGGTGCAAAATTCATTTACTGAATAACTCTTGTGCTACTTCCTGTATAGGAGCCATATCTCTATACTGCTAGAGAAATATTAACTTCCAAACTTGAATTTTACGACAATTCAGGCTATGTATATATATATATATATTTTATTATAAAAGCTTACAGAAGTTATAAGTTTAATGTTTGTCTTAAATTTACCAACTAAACATTTTGATTTGTGTAGAAAGTTAGATATGCTACAGATATAGTTATCTTCCCTAAGTGGAATATATACGCTCCTTTTCCCAGTTTAGATTAAACTTTGAAAATATGGCCTAGGCATCTAACATAAATTAGTTCGAGTTCTATCTTGTGGGATTATATTCTGGTTTCTACCAAAGAAAACTCCTGGGTTCATCACAAGGTAGAGTATGAAAGGGAATTATCAAATTTGAGTTTGTTGGTTTGTACTTTTAATTTACAAGTATATTATAAGCAAAACTTTATGCTGATTGAGCTCGATTGGTTTTTTCAATTTATTAATTGATTTTATTGTTGCAGTCCAGAGGCTTGATATCTTGGGCCAGTTTGGCCGAACGCCTAGCTTTATGCTGCAACCTCCCAAGGAATACTTGGTTGAAAAGGCAAGTATATATTTTCTGTTAACTTTATGCATCATTTGGGAATTTTCACAAGATTCATGATTTAAGACGCTAAATTACCCATACCCCACCATTTTCTATGTTATCCTCCTCTCTGTCGAGAGCATGCGTTCTTCTCAGATAAATTTTGCTTTGCACTTATAGATGCTTGAGTTGTTGTAACTCTCGCATGAAGTAATACTAATTTTGTTAATGTTGATCAGTAGTTTGGTGCGTAATATGTTTAATGAAATATTTGATGCAGTATTTCCATCCAGATAACATGTCTTCTGCAGAAAAACTGAAAATTGAGCTTGCCAAAGTTAGAGAAGAATTTAAAATGTCAGAGTCAGATTGTGGTTCTGCACGAGTTCAAGGTATGGGTTATGATTTTGGTTTCATTACACTTTTTTTTATTTGTATGCATTTTTATGATTTTATTTTCCATTATACAAGTGTTCTTTACCTTTGGCACGCACATTTTACTGATCATTTAATTGGGCAGAAATTTAATTCCACTTTTTGTCTGGTTCTTTCAGTTGCCTTGCAAACAGTCTTTTAATCTACTTTCATAAGTAACATTTACGAGGGCTGTTTAATTGTTATTTGTTATTTTTTCAAAGTTTCTTTTCTATATTATATTCTTCATTGTTATACCTTTCAATGCTGTTGGAAGAGAAGAGAAGGGTGAGAAAGGTTATACTCTGCAAAAGGATGTTCAAATCTATAATATAAATTGACATTGGTTTATAGTGCAGAGTTGTGTCGGCCAAGTCCTTTTAGTGGGTGATATCCCCTTTTTACTTTGTTTTCAGTTAGTTATTATGATAATTACAGATCAAGAACTATAAAGAAACATATCTAGGAAACTTTTAATGGTGTTATTGATCAATATAGCTAACCATAGAGAAACCGAGGAATAGAAAAAAATGAAAAAGATTGCGTTTTCCAAACTTTTAAGTAGTGAAGATTGAAAATTTCTGGAGATGTGCTTAGATGGTCTGTGGGTTCAATAAGGGTGTTTGAAGTTTGTAGTTTCTACAGCAATGTTAAAGGTTCTCGTGAGTACCATTTGGTGAACTAGAGTACTGCTTAAGGTGACTTTCTTTCTTTGTTTGGTCTTTGTTGTAGGGTAGAATCCTCACCTTTGATGATTTCAGGAAGAGGAGGATCATCTTAGTTAAAAAATATTTTATATGTTAAAAAATGCCAAGGAATCAGTTGACCAACTTCTGCTATACTACAGGTGGCTTAAGAGTTGTGGTCTACTTTCCTCTATTATTAGGAGGTTCAGTTGGTTATATCCGGCTCATTGAATGATTTCCTGTGGCCAAGGGGATATAGAGTTAGTAGAGTTTAGTGATTGTTGGTGGAAGGCTCCTTTGTGTATATGAAGGGAAAGAAACAGTAGATGTTTTGAGAATATGGTTCCAATTGGGGGTCCTTAAGCATTCCAAGCTGCAGACCCAAATTGTCTTTTTCACTTACAGAAGGGCCTCTATAATCTATTTTGATGCTCTTCTGGTGTTTTGGAGCAACCTTATACTGTAGTTCTCTAGGAATTGACGTTGTTAAGGTCTCCATTGAAGTTGAAGTTTGAACTTGATATTTGATCTTGTTCTTCTTGATTTTTTGTGTGAATAAAATTGTCTTGCTTATTAAAAAATGGGGAAAAAAAAAAAAAAACAAGGTGGAACAGGGAATTTGATTTTATGCAGGAAACTGAGTTACAACAAAGAATCCAAAAACCGAGTTAAAAGAGAAAAAAAATTCCTGCCCCACTCCCCTTTCTGGGGAAAAATAAAGGGTTCAATGTGCTGAAATTAGCATGGGCATAGCATGTCTCCTTCTGATTCTTGCTTTGAAGGTTTATTAACCATTTGTTTTCCTGATTGTTCTGCAGTGGCGCAGCTCACAACCAAGATCAAACATCTAGCTTCAGTTTTACACAAAAAGGTGACAATGGAACCAATAATCTCCTCCTGTTTCATGCTTTTGTTTTCATACTTCAAATATTGTTGGTCATGCTACTATTCCAGGTAGTAGTTTAACTCTTCCCTGTTTTTTGTGCACAATTGACATGGTACAGCTCCACTTGTGGGTTTTGAGATAGCTTTGTGAAGTCTTAATAGTCCCAAGTAATTAGAGATAAAATTAACGGAGGGGCATGTTCATTGGATTAACACAATGTTAGCTTACCCTAGCTGTTACTCGTGAAGGTTCACCTTGAAAACAAACATTGGCACTAGTTGTGTGCAAGTATTGAGGTGCTGGTGTATTTGTATTTGCACTTCATAATTTTCTGGTGATTATGTTTACCAAAAGCCAGATTGTCCTTGTGAACATTACTGCATTGTTGATTGAGAATACACCTCAAAGAGTGAGATCCCATATATCTCTGCAAGGACATGCATACACATATGCCACCCACTGATCACTCTTTTGCTGTTATTCTTCTCCTGTTACACTTTTTATTTACGTCAAGTGGTAAACTTTGAACCACACTGACGCATAAATACTCAGGCTTACTTGATACATGTGGTTTGTGAGTGATTGCACCCAAATTTGCTTAAGGCCATGGAGTTTTCCTTGTTACCGAAAAGAAAAAAAAGCAATGTGCTGATGTTGACTTGTTAAGCATATGTGCATTACATGGGTCTATTTAACATTTTAATTTAGTCACAAGTTTCTATTACTCTACGTAACAGTTTGTTTATTTATTTTTTGTAGGATAAGCATTCCCGTAAGGGTCTTCAAGCGATGTTGCAGAGAAGGAAGAGGTTATTGAAGTATCTTCGAAAAACTGACTGGGATTCTTACTGCTTTGTTCTCTCTAAACTTGGTCTCCGGGACAAGCCAGAGTTTCTCTCTAAACTTGGTCTCCGGTACAAGGCAGATAACAAAACTTAGACCAGTCGACATTGTTTGTCTGTTTCTTCAGCATTTTGATTTGTATCTGGTCAGCTATAACTTTTTTCAATTTTGTAGGGAAGAAAAGTGAAATTGAGGGCCCATACTAGTTTCATTTCGTTTCATTTCGTTTTTCTTTTTCACTTGTTTTGAATAAGTATGTTGCTTATCTGTTCTTCTACTAAGACACGTTTGGTAAACTATTCTAGTTATACAACATCCGACTAACACAAGCATTGCTGTATTTGGTTCCAATGGGTTGCGTTAGTAAAGACTTATCAGTTGTAAATTCATCTTTACAGTTCATTTCCTTTTGTTTGTTATTAAAACCCAAATCGAATTCATGTTTCTGGTCTTCTCAATGGTTTAATCCAACTTTTTGGGAAGAATTCGGAATTGTAGTTTTTTTCTTTGTTCGCTTGTTTCTTTTCTCATTTTCTACAGCATTGTTGTAATTTTATGTTTCAGTTGAGATAGGGGTTCCACAAAACTCCCTTTGATGGAGTTCATTGCCAAGAAAAGATGAGTTCCAGACCTCCCTTTGCTGCCACTCACAGAGCACACCGAATATAAGTTCCATTCTAGGCATAATTGACCGGATTGGATTAGATTGAGAAATCAATGGTTGAGCTAGCATTAACACAGATACTCTGAGTTCACTTGCCCTACCGTGCCTTTTTTGTATTTATCTTTATGGAAACCTTAACTAGTTTGTCTAAATCTACTTGCAGTTGAGCCATTTCTTGCAATTGAACGCAATTTCATTGCAGCCATTTCTTGCAACTGAACACAATTTCTAACCCTGGATTCCTTACGTGTTAATAAACGCCAAGAACGTCAGAAATTGGAACAATTCCAATACCCATTCCAACTATAAGCAATGAATATAGGTCTTAATGACAATGTGTCGTTATGTAAGATTCAAGATACAATTAACACCAGCATCAGAAAGCATCCTCTACAATTGCTATTGGCTGTGAACAGAGTTGCTACATAATAAATTGAGTTTAACAATATAAGAAAGACAAACATCCAAATGCAATCTTCACATATTTTTATTCAAAAAAGACTTTGTGCAAGAGAATACTTCATCACCTGTAAAGTTCATTCAAAGGCACCCCCCTCATACACCACACACCCATGACGCAAGAAAAGGTTCCTTTGTCTTTCAGTAAGAACAAAACGACTAGGAGGAACTATTTTCTTCAGTGATGGTCTTGAAAACACCATCCAAGGAACAATATCAGCACTGAACTTATTACACCACTTCAAATTTATCTCCTTCAATTCTTTGCAGTTTTCCACCACTTCCTTCACCCCCTTTGATGTCAAACTCAAGCAGCCTGCCAAGTCCAATTTCAGTAGCCCGCAACATCTTTTACCAATCATAGCCAACGCATCATCATCGATTCCAGAAAACATTAGAGACAACACCTTCAACTTGGGAAGTTCAAACTCAAGGTGTAAAAAAGAATTCGTCATCCCTCGAATGTGGTTTGCCTCCAATTGTCTAATCTCAGAGCATCTCTTCAATACTTCTACTATGCCTTCTTCTGTAATTCCCTTACATTTGCTCAAATTGAGCACTTCCAATTTGGGGCAAATAGATGCAAAACTTGTTATAAAGTTATTGCCCAATGAATTATTTGCCAAGTTTAAAGATTTGATTCCATGGCTTGCCTTAAAGTCAGTCTCAATGTTTTCCTCCCCAATACTTGTTGCTACCATTTCCAACTTATCCAAAACCAGACAGTTTTTTATGAGGGTGTAGAAGGTGATACAAGTCAACCCATAGCAATGACTAAGGTTTATATGATTGATACTATGGAGGAACCTGGATAGCTCAGCTATGTCCTTGTCCCTAAGAAAATATGCTGCTTCAAGATTTAAGTACTCAAGAGATTGGTACTCATTCAACAAAACCGAAATTCCAGAAAAACTATAGTTTGCGCATCTAGAAAGAGTGAGCTTCTTCAGAGGAAAACGTGCTTCAGCAACTGCATACAGAAATTCATCCGAAATATCGGAATCCGAAAGAGCAATAGCCGATAAAGCTTTCGGGCTTAGGAATGGTACTTTGAATGCTGCATTAACAGAAGGATTCCCAATTCCATGAACCGAAATAGAATTCAAGTGAGAACAGCCATGGATGAGCTTGGATATACCATTCAGTGATATAAAGTTACAAAAGTGAAGCACAACTTGGCTTAACAACAAACAGTTGGTAGACAAAAACACAAGGGACTTATCAGTAATGAAGCTATTACCAGAAAGGTTGATCGTCCTCAGGCTCTTGAGCTTCAATGACAATGAAAAGATGCCCAAATCGGATATGGGCTTCGACCCAATTGTGGAATAACTGTTTTCATCCGCATGATAGCTGATGTCAAGCTCTTCAAGGCATGGAAATGACTCTGCAATCACAGTCAGGTCAGAATCCCCAAAGAACCCCATCTTGGAGCAGTTCAAACTCTTCAAATCCATCATTTTGGATCCCAACGCTCTTAAACCAACCACTGGTAAAGTTGGTTGCTTGGAAACGTTCAGCGATTCTAGATTCAACCCAGATAGCGCAATTTGATGAAGAATTGAGTTCATGTCACCTTGAAATCCAGTGAATTCTATCTGTTTGATCCGACGGAACCTTTGAAGAAGACGAGGCAGAAGGGCTTGAACTGTTGGATCAGAGAGATTGAGACTAAACAAAAGTCTATTGGTGATTGACAGGAATTGCTTGCAGACCAAAGAGAGTGAATTGAAGTGAGAGGGGTGGTCTAGCAGTTTGATTATCAGTTCCCAGCATTCCTCTGGCAAATCTACAGCTTTTTCAGCCATCTACGTCTTCAAGGTTTGCAAGAACTGATGCGGTAGTTTTGTTGCGGGCTTTGCTTTGATCTGGCAAGGACGTCCAAGTTTGGAAGGCTGTTGGGCTATCCCCAATGGGGTCTCTACTTGGGGTCTCAAGTTTGGAAGACTGATGGCCAACCTCATTTTATGAGTTCTCTTGAAATTCCGCCGCGAGTTAGATCATGCTCTTTATTTTTATTTTTTTTGGTTAAAATTTAACTAAAAACATACAAAAACTATTTTAAAAACTACTTAAACTAGTTTAGGAAAGAATTCAAAATTTAAATTCTGTAATTCAATTACAAGGAAATAATACATTAAATTTAGATTTTCAATGTGTTTTCCTTATTTAACTCAAAGGGTAAAATCGAAACAACAAAAAGAGTAATAAATGTTAAAAGACCTACATCTAAAATAAAAAACGTGAGAACTAAACCCAATGACAGCTAACCGTTTTGGACCTAGATCTAAAGAAGCCCTAAAAATTTTGGGCTAACATGTTTATAGGTAGAAGAACCAAAGAATGGAACTAACAAAACTATCATTAGCAGAGAGTAAGGTATGCATAATAGTCTCATATTTTTATTCTTTCATAATATTAGTAAGTGATTGTACATGTCTTCTTATTAAAGGGAATTTGTAAGGTAAGGGTACAATGGAAAAGAGAAAGAACAAAAACGAACAAAAATGATTAAAAAGTATTAAAAAGTAAAAGAGAGTGTAAGTGAAGAAAAAGGGAGTGAGAAAATCACCTTCCTAAAATAAAGGAGTTCAGTTTTCCTATTACCCTTTTCCCTATGCCTCCCTGTTATCCTTCTAATTTATTGACACATGTCCATATACTTAACTTCTAACATAATAGTGTTAACTCTTTTAATAAAAATAAAACAAAAACAAAGCTAATTATTAAATAAAAAACAAAAAACAACAGCCATTACAGCCCCATCGACCCACACAACCTCAGCCAAACCCCCCCACCCATCCAACCTGGTCAGCCACCCCATCTCGTCGGTGGCAACCCTAAAATTGGTACTTAGGTGACGAGGGGTAAATTTTACGACACTTAAACAAAACGCAACAATCTTCACACACTTTAAACCTTGACCAAATACACTTATGACTAGTCAACTGCTAGTCATGAACAACCACAATCAAGAATACACATAGAGCATGCCACAATGTACCTGCAACCCTAGAAAATTACTAGTGACAACCTAGGCACTCAGAAGGACCCGTCAATTTAGGCATCCCCTATGCTAGCAACAACTATGATGAAAGTGTGAAATCATCATAATCAAGTAAACACCAAACATCAGATAATGATGACTAGTCAACTACAAAGACACAAACCCAGAATTCATACGATGACTAGTCAACCACCAAGAACACAAACCCAGAATTCATACGATGACTAGTCAACCATCAAGAACACAAACCCAGAATTCATGCGATGACTAGTCAACCACCAAGAACACAAAACCAGAATTCATACGATGACTAGTCAACCGTCAAGAACACAAACCCAGAAAATTCAGATATGCAAACCAGAAATTTGTTCACCCAGAAATCCACCATTGGGAAAAACTGGGGGTTATCAACCGACCAGGCAATCCACTAAGTAGAAAAAGATTCTTACAAAGGAACACACTGAAACCAAAATTTGGATTCAAAGGAGAATGACCAATTTCTTCAAGAAACCATACTCTTGAAGAAATCAGTCTTGAATCTGACCTAGATATAAATGAGAGAGTGTTTTAATTAGCTAGATGCAGATATTCATTTTTCAAATGCAGTTTTCAAAAAGAAACAATTTGGAAAACTCAAGGATGAAAAATATGAAGGTTACTCTAGAGGAAGAAGCGAAAGTTTTCAAAGAAACTTTCCAAAACTTGACTCCCAAAGTCACAGCTGCCAAAAGAGGAATACAAAGGTTTTTACACCAAATTCCTTAGGTCAGAATCGACACATGGCAGCAGAGAGGGAATGGAGAATAGGACAAAAAAGTTGGTTATCCAGCTGGAAATCCTATAGAGCAAGGATGACTAGTCATCATTTTATGAAATCAATTTAATGTAATGTGATGCAATGCACAATTTACCTTTGTTAATTTGCTTGAACCTCCATAGGATAGTTGTTAGTTAAGAACACCAAGAGAAGCTATTCTTAATCTAAACTTGAGCTTGATAAAAACAATAAAAATCCTATTACAAAATTTTCAAGGGAAGCCAAAAGAAATACTCAAAATTCATACATTAACAAACTCTCTCCTCCTTGCTGCCAAAAACACCTTATTATCTCAATATCTCTTTTCTCTCTCTTTCTTTTCATACTTTACCATTTTCTTCCCCAAACTCAAAACCCTAACAACATAGTCAATCTCATCTGTTAAAGCCTCGAACAAGAATAACATTAAAGGGCTTCAAAATTGTAGGATGTTTTGTACAATCAACCATAGTGTGTTGTGGCCTCAACATCCCTTCACCTTCAAACCTCTGCTGCAGCTAAGCCTATGAAATTATGAGAGATGATATCCATATCTGGATCTACTAGATCTAGCATTTGATGTTGCCATGATATTCCCCCCCCCCTTTTTCTAGTGTTGTTGGGTTAAAGATAGATAAGAGAAATGACATGGAGAAAAGATTCTGGGTTTTAGCCATGGAGAAAAAGAGATCAGATTTATGAGTTTGGTGTTGCTTGATAAAGAGGGAGGACATAGAAGAGAAGAGGGGCTGCTTCAGGTAGCGGCTGGGAGAGGGGTTGTCCCTGGCGAGGTGGGCTGGCTGGCCTGGATGGATGGGTGGGTTGGTTGTCCAGGTTGGGTGGTCTGCCGGTGGGTGGGTGTGGTTATAGTGGTGGCTGTTGTTTTTTTCTCTTTTTAATAATTATCTTTGTTTTTGTTTTATTTTTATTAAAAGAGTTAACACTGTTATGTTAGAAGTTAAGTATAAGGACATGTGTCAATAAATTAGGAGAGTAACAGGGAGGCACATGGAAAAGGGTAACAGGAAAACTGGACTCAAAATAAAGCAGCATTAAATTATAGGGAGCCATTATAAGTCTTTTCTCTCTCCTTAGATTTAGGAGTTCCTAGAAGTCTCCCTATTTTAGGAGGTGGATAGGGAGCATGGTTGAAATTATATTTTTTCAAATCCCCACTAAAATTTATCTAAGTAGGTGGTTTAAAGAGCCCATTATGGATACTCTAAGTATGGGTTAAGTATTTGTGGCAGAATTTAAGAAAGGGGTGAGCTACAATATCAGGGTTAAAAGGAGGTGAGTGAAAATGAACTCATTAATTATCAGTTAATTTAACTATTAGATATTAGTTAGGATTTGTTATAGTTTTCATGATCGAGTGTTTCAGTTGGCCTTGTATGTATACACTCAATAGAATGCAAGCATTTTTACTCTGTTTTGCTCTAACGACGACATCGTTTCGTCAGTAAATCAGTTATATGCTGAAAATGTGAGAGAATAGAATCTGTGGCATCCAAATTCTCCAAAACATTGATACATTACAAAACAAAACACAATTCACATTTTGGTACGTAGCAATTATTTTCATCTAGACTGAAGAAGCATAAGAACCAAAGAAAACAATTTAATTAATTAGTTCTTAACTATAAGAGGGAGGTGAATCAAACGCCGGTGGAAGCTGATCAACAGGAGGCAGAAAAGGGATTTCTGGGGGTGACAATGGCTCATTGAAATCCATATCTGGTGCTGGTGGCGTGGACCCAAATGGAAATGGCTCCTGTGGATTTTGGGGCACTTCAGGAATTGGAGGTGGCAGAAAGATTTCTGGTGACTGAGGAATGGGCAAAGATGGTGGCTGATCAATCACACCAGGGTCTGGTGCAGTTGGGGTTGATATAATTGGTGGTACAAATGGAAATGGCCCCTGTGGATTTTGGGGCACTTCAGGAATTGGAGGTGGAAGAAAGATTTCTGGTGACTGAGGAATGGGCAAAGATGGTGGCTGAGTAATCACACCAGGCTCTGGTGCAGTTGGGGTTGATATAGTTGGTGGTGCAAATGAAAATGGAGGAGAGTCTTCAGCAGGTGGTGGTAAGTCTGCTGTAGGTGGAGGAAGATCAAAGGCTGGTTGCTCTGGTGTAGGTACTAATGGGGGAGGTGTTAGCCATGGAAGGGTGGGTGGTTGTATCATTTCTGGTGGTGGATATACAATTGGGATGGGTGGGGGGAGGAATTCTGGTGGTGGTGGTGGACTAGGAGATGGTGGAGGTGGTGATGGAACTAATGGTGGTGGAGGAGGTGGGGAAGGTGGTGGCGGCGAGGGCAAAGGCGGTGGTGGCGAGGGCAAAGGCGGCGGTGGCAAAGGCGGCGGTGGCAAGGGCAAAGGAGGCGGTGATGATGGCGGTGGAGCAGCAGCTAAAGGGGGGGGTGCTAGTGGTGGTGGAGATAGTACTAATGGGGGTGGGGAGAGCACTAATGGGGGTGGAGATAGTACTACTGGGGGTGGAGATGGAAGTGAAGGAGGGAAGGGGAGTGTGGGAGGAGAAGGCAGGATACGTGGCGGTCGAGGAGAGGGTCGAGGTGTTGGGTCAAAAGGGTTGCTTGGGGAAGGGTTTATAGGGAAAGGCCATTGGCCACAGGTTCCAAACAGGTATTGAAACAATGGATCACAGTTTGATCTTGTTCTTCCTCCATTGCTGCTGCCTCTTCTACTTCTACTTCTGCTTCTGCTTCTGCTTCTTGTGCTGCTTCTAGTGCTTCTTGATCTCTTTTCTTCTTCTACTTCTTTGTGCGTGGGATTGTGCTGAGCTTCTGTGATTGTTTGAGTGATCAGTAGCAGAGCTAAAGTAGTCACAATGAGTGCTGTGTTTGCTTTCATTTTCTAGTTCATGTTTCTCTCTACACTCGAGGATTGTTCTAATATAAGGAGTGAACAAAAAGAAGTCTTTCCTTTCCTCACTAATTTTGGATTTAATTTTGATATTAGCCACATAATTTTTTTGTCAATCATGTCTTTAATTGGTTCCTTATGAGGTGAAGTGTGCAAAGTCAACTGCCAAATCTGTAAGATGCTTAAATCCACAGCACAAGGTGCATTAATGTGCTGCAATTACTATGCATCAGATAAGGCCTCAGGCTCACAGATATGGATGCTAGTTTCAACAATATGGATGAACTCTCTCCCTCTCTCTCTCTCTCTCTCTCTCTCTCTCTCTCTCCTGAGATTGAGGAAGGTTGGAACTCAAAATGTGGGCAGAATGGGCGGGTTGCCTAGTTTGAAGTGCCAAGGTTGACAACAATAACTAACAAAACCAATAAATGAGATGGAAAATATAGTTGAGTCCTGCTTCCCTATGTGCATGTTATTCAATACATACATGCTTTCCTTAATTTTTCCAGTTTCACTTCACTGCGCTTGCCAAAGAACATACAGATTTTACAGGAGAGAGAACCAAAATGTCTTTACCATATTGGCAAATAGACTAAAGCTTGGGCTTGGGAGAATTTCTCTGATTTACAAGCTTCTTTTGTTGCCGATCTAGTCCATTTAAGAAAACAGACTCTTAAGGAAGGAGTTGCGCATTGAAAAAGGCCAGGGCCCATTATTGTCTTTAAATGTTATCTTTTTTGTTTGGTGACATTGGAGAGCGATCGAACCCTTCCTACCTCATTATCTCATTCTCCCTTGCAACTTAGGTTTCAAGGGCTTGTTCTTGAATTTAGGCTTTCTTTGATGCATTAAAAAGAAATGCATCTCATCACTCTTCCTTTTCCTCCAAATTTGTGGTGTGTTTTGCATCATATGAGTGCTAGTGATGTGTGTGAAGTGAGAGGAGGCCTTGGTCCACTTGAGGAATAAGCAGACTGACATTTCTTTATCCCACTGAGGTTACCAAACATTATTTGGACTAGTTTTATATGTGAGGGCCCTAGATTTTGACGCATGTGCACAATGTATGACTATCTTTTGGACGGAGGTGACACATTTGGTATTTTGAAAAGTAAAGATGATATGTGTTTTTTAAGTCATCAAATGAAACTCGTGTATAATTTCAAATGACATTTCTAAAATTTTATATTTGTCACGATTAGAAGAGGGGCTAGACTCACTCCTCTCGGCCATACAAAGTGATGTATCCTTTTATTAATCTTTTGGACAAGAAGAAGCAAATTTAATAAGCTAACTAATATTTGACACATGAAAGTTTGTAGCAAGGACAAATAATTGTACTCAATAACTATAGCAGAAAAGTCAAAAAGATATATATCTAATAAATTCTTTATCAGTTTTTGTGGCTGAATTCAACAGTTTCATTAAAGGAAAAATTTGTATAACATTGTGCCGATATTGGAATGATGAGTGGTGCAGTGCTCTTCCATCAAAGAGAACCTCAAGATCACATCAACTCACTCTCCTCCGCCACCAAGAACTCCCCACTTCCAGATTCCAACTCGACCCCTTAGCCCCCGCTCCCTCCTTTCCGATCAGACTCTTATAAAGAACATGAAAAAATTGTTTCGCTCCTAATAGATGCAAAACGTGAGAAATCTGACGGTAGGATTAACCGTGCCACATCAAGTTGAAGAACTAAAGATCCAAATTAAATGACCAAAATGTAAGTCGTATACAATTAGTCCTATAAATTTCTAGCCACTAGTTTACTAAATTGGTTAGATGAGAGAAGTTGCCAATGAATTTCTTCAAAAACTTCACTAAAAAAGGGGAAAAGTAGAAACTGTTATTAGAACTCCAAAAAATTCATTATCTACTCCTCCGTTATAAAAGTATCATAAAGAAATTGCACTTGGAAATGAGATTTTTGAAGTTTCAAGTAACAGCTAAAAAAGACCTTACTATTAAACAGATATGGACTCCACTTTGCACCCTAGTTCAAATCCTCCTCCCCACCATTTATATTAGATTAAAATAAAATATCGCTTGTATATAAAAATAAAAACCTTACTGAAAATGACTGAACTTGTGACCCAAATGCACTTGTTTGTCATGCAATGGCACAAGTGCTCTGTTTTTTGTTTTGGTTGCTGAAGGGGGCTCAAGGGACCAAACCGAGAGCATGAGTTTCTCACTTTCTAATAATTAGAAACTATTTCAGACATCAGCTTAAAGCGACATGAAGGAGTGTGATGAAGGGAACCTTGATTCAATTCCCTTTTGTAATGAAAACAAAAAACTATTTCTGACAGTTGATATGATTTCAAATATTTATTAATTATATGACAGCATAAATATTTAAATGTTATTAACTAATGTTGATTGTGTTATTTTTATTTTTATTTTCAAAGAGATGAATGATTGGATTTGAGATCTCCTCCCAACAAGGGAAAATGAATACCACAAAACCAATACTTAAGATTTATCATATAGATTCTTAATTTTGAGATATATTATGAGTTTGTGTTGTTTGAATGTATTTATTAATTTCAAACTCATGATGGTTTTAGGCATTTCATTTTTAGGTTTTATGGTTTTAAATCAAATGTATATTTTACAGTATAGAGATAAAAAATGAAGAAAAAAGATAAAGCATTAAGTTTAATCTCGACTTGTATTATTTTTATTTTCAAAGAGATGAATGATTGGATTTGAGATCTCCTCCCAACAAAGGAAAATGAATACCACAAAACCAATACTTAAGATTTATCATATAGATTCTTAATTTTGAGATATATTATGAGTTTGTGTTGTTTGAATGTATTTATTAATTTCAAACTCATGATGGTTTTAGGCATTTCATTTTTAGGTTTTATGGTTTTAAATCAAATGTATATTTTACAGTATAGAGATAAAAAATGAAGAAAAAAGATAAAGCATTAAGTTTAATCTCGACTTGTTTAAGGAAACGGATAAACTACTCCATCCATAATTATTATCAAGATTGTCAAAGAGGGTTTTCATTATCCTCCATGTTCATTCTTGTATCATCTTTTTGATTGATGGAAACTCATTCTTTTTGTGGTGTTTATAAATCTATTATAGCAACAATGATCTAGCCGTCCTGTTTTGTTCGTTTTGTTCCCCGCACTGTTAATGGGGTTGCAGATCGTCTTGTGTGATACAGTCTTAGTTAGGAGGACTTGTTCTTTTGGTTTGCTGACCCACCCCCTTGGTTGAGGGGATTGTCTTTGTGAGGATTGTCCTGATAGTTTTGTTGATGTTTGACTTTCTTTGACTCTCTTGTAGTCTATTGACATGTATGGTACTCTTACCTCCTTAGGGGTTTTATCCCTCTGTGTTTTCGTCAAAAATGTTTTAATGAGGCCACATGTAACATGTTGTTGCATCTTGTAAACATTTGATTATCTAATGAAGTCTCCTCTTCTAAAAAATAAAATTACCCTCATACTCACATAAAAACTTTGACTCTCTCTATTTCATCATAAATAAAAAAGAAAAAGAAAAGAAAAAACTAAATCTTTAGTAAAAAAATAATAAATAAAATTGTTACATTCCATAAACCCATCACTAATCATTTTACGGAAGTATGAATAACTCTGGTGTGTTTGGATGAGGGAAATAAACTTGGGATTTTGACAAAATTCAGAATTTTTAAATTGACATGAACCAATTCCCGTGTTTGGATAAAAAAACATAGAAATTTAGAAATTCCGCGTGGGAAAAAACATGGAATTTGGAGATCATAAATCCCAACTTTAAATTCTATCTAAAAGTTGTCATTTCTAAAATCCAAAGGGAGATTGAGTTTTAAAAAAAGATAACTTCACAAATAAAGGTTAAATTCCGTGTTTTAAAGCCGTCACCCAAACAAGAAACTTTACAAATTCTAGAACATTAATTTCCGTCATTTATGAAATCCTTTGTACATTTAAATTTCCTCATCCAAACGCACTGTTATAGAAAATTAGCCTCTCTGTATGCACTTCAGCGCCTGCGAGAGGTTTTTTTAAAAAAAATTTAAAATTTATTTTAGAATTAAAAAAGATAATGGGTAGTTGTGTTCTATAAAAATAGGATCCAATATCTGATCTTTCTTTTAATTTTAATTTTTTTAAATATGAAAAAGTATGAATTTACCATATTATCCTAATTTAATTAATAATTTCAATTCTTAATGTTTGCATTAACCAAGGGCATTTCTGGTATTTTGAATGTTTCACCATTCTCTACCTTTTGCTTTATATATATAGATAGATAAATTGTGATATCATCTTTCATCCAACATATTTTTCATTTTAGCAGCGAAAAAAAATACTAGCGAGAAATAAAAATAAAGGTAAAAAGTTACTTTTGGTCTTGATAGTTTGCCATATTTTTCACTTCAATATCTTTGGTTTCAAATTCTAGTAATTTGACCAATGTAGTTTCCCTCGTACTTTAAGGACACGTCCAAATTTCCGTCCAATTCCTTAATGGAGTAAGTACGTGTCTTGACGTGAAGGAGTATTTTGGAGAGAATTTTAGAAGAAATTTGATAAAATTTGTAACTTGTTGAATTATGAGGAATTTAAAACTAAAAAGATAAAATTGACAGAATTAAAATTATGGAGAAGAAAGTGGTAAAACCAAGGTCTTAAATATCGGAGGTATCGGAAATATCGGAAGTCAAAAAACACGGAAATATCGCAGGAAATATCGGGATATTATCGGTATCGGAAAAAATTGAATAAAAACCACGGAAATTGTAAGAAAAACTTGGAAATTTTTATTGAAACTTTGCAGGATGTTTATTTAGTCAATTATCTATTAGTTTATCACAAAAAATTGGAAGGAAATGCATTGCATGATGGATTTAACTGATTTAAGTTGATTATATAGCGAGCTGGCAAACACCGTAAGTGTAGAAAATATGTAGTAATTAATGAAAGAAGATTAAACACACCATAATCATTTATATATAATGAATTACTACAATATTTTACACTTTATACATTGCATGGTAAGATACATGAGTGACTTAGTACCACATAGAGTTCCTATGAGGTTCAAAATTTTCACTATCTTCATCATCTCTATGTGTAGAGTAAGTATATTTTGAAGAATAGTCATCAAATGATAAATCCCCAAAATAGTTTTGCATGTAATTGTTAACATGCCACCCATATGGATCCGAGATTGGTTGACGTTGTCCATAAGCAAAATCATTTGAAGATTGAGTCTCGGATCCTTTCCATGAGTCGCTTGATTCCATCCCAACAGAAATGGGATATGAAGGGTAGGGAAATGGTTGGTTATGAGTATAACCATAGTTACTACTCATCTCATGTGAAAATTTGTTTTTTGCAAAAAGAATTCAAAACAAAACCATGTATATATATAAATATTTTAGTATTTTCACAAAAACATAAGTGATATGGTGGTTAAGGTGTTGAAGGAGTAAAATGGTTTTCACAAATACCATGTATATAAATATTTTTGGGTTTCGTATCGGGATATTATCGATAATATCTCGATATATTGCCCAAATCATTCATAAAAATGTTGAAAATATCTTCCCGATATTATCGGGATAATATCGATATATTGACGATAACATTATGGTTAGTTGTTAAAACCTCGGGGATATTATCGGGATAATATCAGGGATATTATCGATATTTAATACCTTGGGTAAAACCAGAAAAACCTTTTACAAAAATCAAAACGAAAAGATGTTTTTATTTTTTAATTTTTTTTTTACTGGATAAGGGCCATTAATATTTAACTTTTATATTTTGGCAAGGGGATAATGACCATAATTGAAGATGGTCATGGCTGGAGACTTACGAGTCACGTGGAAACCTTCTCCCCTCCCTCCCACTATCAACATCCAAACTCAAACACCATAACTATTTTCAAGTTTCACCCTTTTGATTGTTTGATAACTGCCACATGATTTCATGCCTCATCTTGGCTTTAGACAGATGCACATACAGATCACATTCAAAAGTGCTTTCTTGGTTTCCCTGCAACAGTCCTTTGTCTCCTTCTCCACACAAACAGAAACATATTTGTAAAAAGATATAGATTCAAAGTTTCAAACTAAACATAAGAATAGAGAGACGTTTCTCAGAGTCCAAATACACGCGACTCTTTTCACTTTCTCTGTAAAAAGTGGACATGAATCTTGCTCTTCTGTTAATACCCATGTGGGTGTCAACCACCAGTTTGTTGGTAACCGTAATTGAAGCCAGAGCAAAGCCAACAAGTTCCACCATTTCTGGTCACATTATCCTTGTTGAGGAAGAACCCATCACTCAGTTTTCTGCAAAAATGGAAGCTCAATCTCCAGGTATTTCAACAATCCAGAGCTTTTCTTTGTTTTCTGTTTTCTGTTAATTTCACATTATTTTAATTTTAATTTTAATTTCTGTTTACTAGATGGGTTAGTGGGTTTGTATGATTTTAAAATTCAGAACTAGATCACTGAAATTCCAAACTAGAATAAGCAAATTGTCAGTTTAGATTTGTTCATCTTTTGAAGTATTTAATTCTACCTTTCCTGCCCTGTTGTCTTCTTTGAATGCCTTGCTTGGTTGCTGAGAAAATGCAGGGGAGAATGAGCTGAAAAATTCAATCTCCAATCATTGTTTTTTTGAAAGTTAAAGCCATAAGAAAGCTTTTGGGTCTACCAATGATCCACTTTTACTTTTGGAGAATGCTTCTCATACTTTTTGGTTAAAAAGATACTTAATTTGCGCCCTCTTTTGGTTGCGTAGAGATTGTGGGAAAGAAAGAAATTCAAATTGTGAACCTTGACATTATAAATTTTCCGAAACCATGAAAAGCAAAAGGTTATTCGCAATGGTGACTTTGTTTTTTGAATTTAAGAGATTTGGAAAAGCATAGGAAATACAGATAAGAAATTCTGTTCTCTTCTCCTCTCCATTTTTCTGTAGATGTGTTCACCAGAGTTAGATAACATCCTATCTGGATTTTCAGATAAAAAATAAATTGACTTCCTTACTCTTTCTTTGCTAAATAAAAGTGATATGATTATCTTTAATGGACTTCACACATGGACTTGTTCATATGCTGGGTTACACTAATTACTGATTATGATTTTGGATATTTTTCCTGTTAAAACAGGATTGCCTGAGGTTAGAGTAGTTCACCATCAAGATTTGAACAAGAGTATTCTTATAGCACTCATTATTGCTTCCACACTCCTTGGAGGAATCTTGCTGTTCCTGTCGTGTTTTTGGATCTATAGACAGAAAACCTTGAAACATTCCAATGGGAAAAAGGGAAAGCCAATTGGTATCCTCTTCTCATCAAACATTTCATTTGATTTATGTTCATACTCTATTATCAAGATAATGAATAATCATAATGTTTCTTGTTTTCCTTTTCCCCCCTATTCTACTTTTAATATCCATCTAAAGAGGCTGCAAAGGGGATGCAATTCAATCCAATGACGGTTGAATTTAATTCCTTGCGAATGGGGAGTAGGAAGGGTTCAGTTGCAATATTCAATTATCAATCGCTTGAAGATGCAACAAACAATTTCAACCAAAGTAATGTTTTGAGTGAGGATGGTTCTGGACTTCTTTACAGAGCTAGTTTTGATGACAAACTTATTGCAGCTGTTAAGAAAGTAAATAGTGAAGGTCCGGATTCTGATAGAGAATTTAAGGTAAGTTCATCTTAAACTTCTTTGAATTCAGGTTCCCGAATACAACTTTTTTTTGTTGTTATGGGGTTCCCTTTTTGATGAATACTTGTTATGCAGAATGAGGTGAACTTGTTGAGCAAAATCAAGCATCAAAACATCATTAGACTTTTGGGTTACTGCATTCACTGCGAAGCAAGGTTTCTTGTTTATGACATGATGCAGAATGGGTCCTTAGAAACTCAGTTATATGGTATGAATTTTCTGGCTCAATTTATGAAAATGACAAAAGGCATTTGCAAAGCCCACGTTGAAGTTACCATTTATTTTTGACTAATCTTGTAGGACCTAATCATGGGTCAGCTTTGACTTGGCATCTACGGTTGAAAATCGCTGTTGATGTTTCCAGGTAATTCCAATGAACTAATTGTCCTATCACCTATTTTTGTATAGGTATATACATATGTTAACATGATACTTCTTCCGTCATTAATGCTCATTTAGGGGATTGGAATATCTTCATGAGCACTGTAATCCCCCTGTGGTCCATAGAGGCCTAAAATCATCTAACATTCTTCTGGATTCAAAATTTAGCGCTAAGGTTAGACATATCCAAGCCCTTGTTATTACCATAATAAGAGTTTCATTGTCTAATGAGTTTTGCCTTGATTTAGCTTTCAGATTTTGGTCTTGCTGTAACTGCTGGGATGAAGGATAAGGACAACATAAAGCTGTCAGGAACTTCGGATTATGTAGCACCAGAGTACATTTTGGATGGTATGTGTAAACGTTAGACGTGTGAATATGCTGCTGATGTCCATTATGAGTGTCATTCTGTTGCAAAATGCTCCCCCGCAAATGTCTCGAGTTTCTGCAGATATGATAAGTTGCAGTTAATATCTGAAATTTCTATCGATGAAACTCTTTTTTCTTGTGATGATTTATGTGTACTTCACTTAGTCAGGATCCCTTGCCCCCCCCCCCAAAAGTGAAACTCCTCATAAATAGCAAAGCAGTTTTCATGTCCCGTCTCCTGTTAAGTAAATTATTTAATGTCAGTGTATTTGCCTTAGAAAAGCTGTGATAATAACTAATTTGGACCCTAAATTAGTCTTCAGAGATATTTTTAGCTCTTATCTTTCAGACCCACTGCCCCGTATGTGGTCCCAGTAACTCTTAAATCATTTCAATAATGGACTTGGTTGTTGAATATTCTGTGTTCTGGCTCCGAATGCAGTTTTGCATTATGCTTCTTTCCATTTCAAGGCACTCTTAAAACAAAAATTAATACCAATAAGGCAGGTATTTAGCTGGAAACTTGCTTTGTTTTCTGTTGTAATTTGTTGATGTGGGATTTCTTGAGATGTGAGCTGTTGGCTTGCAATCCAATTTTTTTCTCTTCAGTTCATACTAAATCATATCTATAAAATGTCGTCTCCTTGTTCTGCAAATGTAGTAATAGGGAATTGTCTTAAAATATTGCCTAGATCCTTGATGATTGTTAAGCGATTTTGTTGATAATATCTGAATTTTTCTTCTTTTTCAGGTCAGTTAACTGATAAAAGTGATGTCTATGCTTTTGGAGTTGTCCTTTTGGAGCTCTTGATGGGAAGAAAATCGGTGGAAAATAAAGCCGGAGCTGAAAGCCAATCCATAGTCACATGGGTATTTCTTTTCAGTCCCTACAACGTCCCTACATGAGTTGTTGGAACTTAATGTTTCTATTGATTTATTGACATGCAGGCCATGCCTCAGCTCACTGATAGATCAAGGCTTCCAAACATTGTGGATTCTGTGATAAAAGATACTATGGATTTAAAACATCTGTACCAGGTTCCTAAATGAGCTAGATTATATTGATACTTCGAACATGTACGTTCTTGTTAAATTGATAAGTTGAAATTATTCTGCCATGAACAGGTCGCTGCTGTGGCAGTACTATGTGTACAACCTGAACCAAGTTACAGGCCATTGATAACAGATGTTCTGCACTCGCTAATCCCTCTCGTCCCTATCGAGCTTGGAGGGTCATTGAGGATTGCAGACTATGTACCCTCAGCCTGAGCCAAGCCTTCCACCGATAAACGGTGCTCTAGCACTTGTATACATAATCCAGGCTAAAGACGGTCGCCTTTCTTATTGCTGGAGGAGGATGGCTCGAATCTTTGGATAGCTTTCCTTGTGTTCTGGTCATCATTTTTGTATATTTTCCTCAAAGGATTCAGATCCAAGAAAGTGTTGCTCCGAAAAATAGAAGAAGAGCTTGTTGTTGCTCCAGTTGTAAATTGAATCAAATTGAAAGTAGACATTTCATAGCAATCCTAAATTTCTTTTTCTTTTTCCTTTAGCTGATTCATTGCCATTTTACCTCTGAGCTCAAATGAAGCCTTTTTTCTTCTGAATTTTTTTGGTTTGAAGCAAGAATAAAGAAATAAATAGATGGTATAAGAGACAGTCCTAAAATCACTTTTTCTTCAAATCAGCATTATTTTTCCCAGTAAAAAAGGCAGAAGATGGAGAACCTTTCGTAGAGATCTCACTCACTTTCTTTGTAAAGATAAATTCAAAGCTAATAATAAGTGGCTGCCAAACATTTTGTCTTAGCAGTGTGGAGATTTAAGTACAAATAATATAAAGTACAAACTATATAGAATCATCCGCCAAATTAACGAGATAGGATTGACCAACATCATCAAAGCCAAACATGGCAAGCATCATAAGTCACTTTCCAGCAAATAAAAACCAGCTCGACTTTGGATTTACAATTGAGACAAATTCAATCATTTTAGTACCTAAATGCAACAAATGTACCACGATATTTTCAAGGAATTTTTATACTTTAATTACAATAAAATATGATAATTCATGTTAGCTAGAACACCAACTGTTTCATCATGGATATCCACGATTCACACAAGAGAAGAGCCACTACTTAAAACTCACCCAACAAAAATACCAACCCTACAAAGTCTGAACAATTTTTTTTCTTCTTTCTTTGAAAACTACAGGGAAAACAATGTCCTTGTCAGCATGGCTTTGCACAAGCAACACCAAGAAGATGCTTGTCAAAATTGTTCACCCCGGCGGGCATGTCGAGCTGCATGACAGCCCTCTTCTTGCAGCAGAGCTCATGCTAAGGAACCCAAGATGTTGTGTTGCACATCCTCACATTTTCCAGCAGCCATGGGCAATTGTGGCACCAGACACCATGCTAAGGCTAGGGCAGAAATACTACGTGGTGCCGATAAGCACGATTCGGAAGCTTCAAAGGCTCTCTTTAAAGTATTCACCTACTTCAGTTCATGAAATGCAAAGTGACATCACACCAAGCAAAGAAGATCAGAAAAGTGATGAGATGGTTTCTAATTATTGTAATTGGTTTATCATGAATAATAATTCTACCAAGTCTCCATATGCTTGTACAAGACATTCTAACGATGAGGAAAACAATGTGAACATGGCTTCTAATCATGCAGGATCAACCACTACAAAAGGAAAGAAGAAAGAGGAGGGGTGCTTTTCTCAAGATAATTGCTTTGATTGCTTTCTTATGGGGACCAAGGTTAAGGAACATGGTGATGATTTGGAAGAGGAAACAAAATCATCAAGCACCAGTATTTCATCTTCTGAGATTGAGACCAAGGCACTTACCAGGAGAAGGAGCAAGGATTCTACAAGAAATTTGGTAAGAAGACCACCTAAGAGATTTCCATCTCCAGAACATTGGCAGCCAAGTCTGGAGAGCATCAATGAAGAATGAAGTAATTAGCACCCTTGTTTTTGGGATCCCATCCCTTTCCTTCCAGTTGGGGTAACCCCTAAATACCATTATTTATAGATTTGACTTAGTTTAAATTCTATAAATTTGCGTCTGTGTATAACTTTGAAATTGCTTGTCTTGATCTTGATCTTGTTATAGACTTGTTTGAGAGTGTGTGCTCATAAGGGCTTTTATTAGTAGAACCGAATTTTTTTTTTTAATATTCAAGTGTTTTTTGAAAATTTTCCATGAAAAGTACGTACTTGGTAATGCTTCCTAGCAAACATCTACTATGTACATCTCCAGAAAGCACTACTAAAAATGTTTTTGCTTTCTCTCGTTCTTTTGATTTCTCTCACAAACAATACCAGAAGCGCTTTTAGCATCCTAAAAGCATTACCAAATCTTAACTTCTTTAAGATTTACACAAGTTATTAATTCGTTAAACCATCTGGAACCTAGATCCACGATAGCAGATTGTTGTATACGCATGGTACTTTCTTGGTCTTACTCGTTCCACAAAATAAAAATTTTACCACGCCTTGTCAGTTGATTTTTTTTCTTTTCTTGATTCATAGTAAGAAGAGGAGGAGGGCAAAAGTGGAACTTGGTCTATCCGTGTAAAAATGTTCTTATCATTATATTATTAGAGATAAAACTACAAGAACCCATACTCATTAAGATTACATTTACTTTACATCATTAACATTATGCTGTAGCTTCTTGTGTTGTGTTGAGCTTTGTCTCTAGTCTTATGCCTTGGGCTTGTTTTTTGTTGCAAACTCTTGTCTATAGAGAAAATTCTAGGTGTAACTAATGGTGTGTTTACTAATCAGGAATTGAAATTCTTATCAGGAATTAAATTCCACATGTGGAGGATTCCTGTGTTTACTTCACATCAAGGTATTGAAAAGTAAGTGGGACCCGCACAAAATTAGGAATTGAAATCCTGATTTTGGAGGAATTCAATTCTTGGGTCAGAGGTGGTATTTTAATTCTTGGAGAACTAACCCATTATGAATTCATCTTTTTTACCTATTATATCCTCACACAATTTTCAAAATTCCGAATTTACCATTTACTTTAATCAAACAACGAGGACATTTTAGTAATTAGTACCACTCATACCCCAATTCCATATGGTTTAGTAAACAACTTCAATAGGAATCCAAAATCTAACTCCCCTCAATCCTTATAGTTTGGTAAACAACTTCAATAGGAATCCAGAATCTAATTCTCCTCAATCCAACTCCTCCTCAATTCAATTCATCCTCAATTCACTCAATTCAATTCCTCCTAATCCAATTACGGATTAGTAAACATGCCGTAATTGTATACAGCCGGTGTTGGGCAATATTTTTTTTCCTTGGTCATGATGTTGTCTTTTATTGTACTGTTTCAGCCTTTTTAATAATAAATTTGAATAGTTTCTAAATTTTGACCATCAATTGAGGGGCATTTAGATCCCAGTGTGTGCGGCCTTAGACTTGGTCACCTGAATGAACAAGCTAAGTCAGTATGAAATCTGCACAAATGGATCAAAACACCCAAAGAGAACAAGAACATGAAGAACGACCAGGAATATTGAAAAAGAGATTTGAGAGAGTATACTTTGTCAAATTAGGAGGAGATATTGAATGTTGAGTAGAGATAGTGGAGAGTGTAGAGAATTTGGAAGCTATGCATATTTTCTGATTTCAACTTACTTGCATTCTATTACACATCAAAGCATATATACATGTAATAACCCTAAAACATTCCATGAAACATTCCATGAAACATTCCATGAAACATTCCATGAAACATTCCATGAAACATTCCATGAAACATTCCATGAAACATTCCATGAAACATTCCATGAAACATTCCATGAAACATTCCATGAAACATTCCATGAAACATTCCATGAAACATTCCATGAAACATTCCATGAAACATTCCATGAAACATTCCATGAAACATTCCATGAAACATTCCATGAAACATTCCATGAAACATTCCATGAAACATTCCATGAAACATTCCATGAAACATTCCATGAAACATTCCATGAAACATTCCATGAAACATTCCATGAAACATTCCATGAAACATTCCATGAAACATTCCATGAAACATTCCATGAAACATTCCATGAAACATTCCATGAAACATTCCATGAAACATTCCATGAAACATTCCATGAAACATTCCATGAAACATTCCATGAAACATGTGTAGGTGCATATCCAATTTCTGTAAGCAATTTCCTCAACCAAAGGAGTTCGCAAATTCATTTGGTCATTCCTCTGAATTTGGCTTCTGCACTAGACAAAGCAACGACATTCTGTTTCTTGCTCCTCCAAGTAACCAAGTTACCTCCCACAAATGTGAAGTACCCCGATGTTGATCGTCTATCAGTAACATTTCCTGCCCAATCTGCATCTGTATAGCCACTAATATTCAGATGACCATTTTTGGTGAACAGAAGTCCTTTTCCTGGTGCTGACTTCAAATATTTCAAAATCCGAAAAACCGCATCCATATGATCTTCACTTGGACAATGCATAAACTGGCTAGCAACACTTATAGCATACGCGATGTCGGGTCGGGTATGGGACAGGTAGATCAATCGTCCCACTAATCTTTGATATCGTTCCTTGTTAGTGGGTGCTTGATTGGGATATTCCCCAAGGTGGTGATTCTGAACAATTGGAGTGTCCACAGGTTTGCAATCTAACATTCCTGTTTCGGCCAATAAATCTAGAACATACTTCCTTTGTGAGAGAAATATGCCTTGCTTTGATCGAGCAACTTCAATCCCCAAGAAGTACTTGAGGCCACCAAGATTCTTCATTTCAAACTCTTTTGCCAAACATTTTTGCAGTCGAGAAATTTCCTGCGTATCATTTCCAGTAATAATCATATCATCGACATAAATGATTAGAGCAGTTACCTTTCCTCCCTTGTGCTTTAAGAACAGAGTATGATCAGAATTACTCTGCTTAAAACCATAATTCCTCATTGCCAATGTAAAACGCCCAAACCATGCCCGGGGAGACTGCTTCAATCCATATAATGCCTTGCGTAATCTACATACCACATTAGCATGAGTGGATGTAACATATCCTGGTGGGATATCCATGTAGACTTCTTCTGTGAGTTCTCCATGGAGAAAGGCATTCTTGACATCAAATTGGTGGAGAGGCCAATCAAGATTTGCTGCAATAGACAATAGCACTCGAACGGTGTTAAGCTTTGCAACAGGGGCAAAGGTTTCGTCGTAGTCAATACCATATGTTTGTGTGTATCCCTTTGCCACAAGCCGTGCTTTGTAACGTTCAATTGACCCATCAGCATTATACTTCAAAGTATAAACCCATCTGCATCCGATAGTCCTCTTACCTTGAGGTAAAGTCTCCAGTGTCCATGTGTGATTTTTCTCCAGAGCATGCATCTCTTCTGTCATTGCTTGAAACCATTTTGGATCCTTCAAGGCCTCACTCACTTTGGTTGGAATATGAATTGCGGATAACTGGTGTACAAAGCCTTGGAGGGGTGCAGATAACTTTTCAGCAGAAACATAATTTGCAATGGGATACTTGGATGCCTTGCCGTTATCCGGCGAATACCGAATTGGTGGTTTTCCACGATTCTGTCTAACAGGTAATTGATATCGAACAATTTCATCAACTAAAGCAGTAGATGTAATAGAATCACTTACCTCAGGAGTATTCTCAGGAGATTGATCAGAGGGTACTGAGATGTGAGGGGGGTCTTCATCAGTCTCGTTGGCAAAATAGGAAGAAATATCATGTTCTTGGCGGGCTGGCGACCGGTCGCTGAGTTTCTGACGACCGGTCGCTTTTGGCAGAGTTGAGATGTCAGCTTCAGGACTTGATGGCGACCGGTCGCTGGGATCCTGGCGACCGATCGCTTTTGGCAGAGTTGAAATTTCAGCTTCAGTACGTGATAGCGACCGGTCGCTTGGCTCCGATTCCGAAACTCAACTTCATTGCTTTGGTTTGTTGTGCTCCAATCTTCAGGTCCTTGAATTTCCAAAGCCTCCTTGTTCATCGGATTATGAAAGAACATCTCAGACTCCATAAAGGTGACATCCAAAGTGACATACATACGACGGCTGGAGGGGTGATAACACCGATATCCTTTCTGATGAGCGGCATAGCCTACGAAAACACATCTAAGAGCACATGGATCAAGTTTGCCACGTTGATTCTTATGGAGGTGGACGAATGCCACACAACCAAAGACTCGGGGCGGAAGCATCTGAACGGAGGGCAA
>NW_018921447.1:202342-221725 GCF_002207925.1 Prunus avium
TCTTAATCTATTTATGATGATCTTAGTAATGATTTTGTAAGTAACATTACAAAGACTAATGGGTCGAAATTGGGAAACAGTTTCCGAAGTATTAATCTTAGGGATAAGTTCTATATTAGTGTGATTAATCTCGTTCAAAGTTAGATTATGAACAAAGAAGTCATTGACCTAGTTTTTCCGAAAGGGCTTAGTTATATCCTAATATTACTGATAAAACATGGCATGAAGCCCATAAGGACTAAGAGCTTTCAGGGATCCAATGCTTCTAACAAAAATTTTCAACTCCAACTCAGAAACAAGAGCTAAAAGGTTAGCATTATCAGTATCAGTAATGCAAGGTTGGATTATAGTGGTATAGTCCCTAAGAGAGTTTTGGGAGGGTGGGCTTGAGGTTGTAAATCTATTTTTAAAAGCTGAAACAATGGTTTGAATTAGGCTTTCATCCTCCACCCAGTTTCCTTGACCATCTTTGAGTTTCAGGATTTTGTTTCTCTTTCATCTAATGAGAGTTTAGGTATGAAAGTAACGAGTGTTATTATCTCCCAAACTCAGCCAGTTGGCTTGCGCTTTTTGCACATAAAAGAGCTTTTCATGCTCTAGAAGTTGTTTGATCTCCTTATTGATGGTTAAGTCTTTAGCCCTAAGGTAATGGTCATTGGAGCTTAAAGCTAGCTTATCTTGAATATTTTGTAAATCATGCTGAAGTGGGCTGAGTTTGTGAAATAGGTTACCAAACACTTCATGATTCCATCTCTCAAGAAGGTGTTGAAAAGTTCTACAACAAGTGTTAACCTATTGGGTAGCAATACCCTGATAAGTAACATTCCAAGCTTGATTAACAATACGAGGAAAATCCTGATGAGACAACTACATAGCTTCAAATTGGAAAGCTTTAGGTTTATTCCTTTGGACAGCGGGGCACATTAAAAAAAATTGGGCCATGATCCGACCTTATAATAGGAAGGTTTTGCAGAACACAATTGAGGTAGAGCTGCAACCAGTTGGGATTGGCTAGAGCTCAATCAAGTCTTTTATAAATCACTAAGTTATCCTTATGACCGTTGCACCAAGTAAAAGTTTGATTGCCACCCAACTTTTAACTAAGATTACATCTATTATTGAAATCACTCAGAAACACCCAAGCTTCTGAAATTCGGGGTTTAAGAGCAACAATATCAGGCCAAAGTAGTTTGTGTTTATCCTTTTGAGGGTAGATGTAAATAAAGGTGGCATACCAGGTTTTATGATTATTTAGATCTTGAACATGACAATGAATAAAATGCTCATGATATTCTAAAATAAATATATTAGGGTTAATGTCCTAAATGGTCCCCAATAAGTCAAGGAATCTGTAACGAATGATTCCACAATAAGATAATCCCCCCACATTGACCAATGGCAGGGATACAAAATAAACCATTAAAACCAAGCCTCTAAGCTATAACCTCAGCTCTAGTCCTCGAGGCTCTGGAATCCAAAATACAGAAAAACATTTAAACTAAAAGTAGTAATATAAAATAGGGCTTGAAAGATAAAATCATGCTAGGCACTGCCTCGGCTATTCCAAGATAACATCTTCATGGGTTAGGAATAAAGATGTCACTGGTCGAGAGATCAAATACCCTTAAAACTTCTCCCACAATCTCCACACTAGGATGAGACTCTTACTCAATCTCTTCCATAACTTCTCTTGTCCTTTTCTTAGGGCTTTTGTAAGCAAAAGTATCATAAGGGTTGTGAACCTCCTGGGATAGCCTTACCTTTTCCCTTGCTAGTGTTACCAGCATCTTTAAACTGAACTCTACCAGTATGAGCAGTTCCTCCTTCAATAATTTTGATAACTTTAGCAACATTTCTTAAGTTTATGCCATTTCGCACTTGCATTTTGGCCTTGCCTTTCCTGTTGGACTGGTGGTGCAGCCTGGATCCTTCTCCTCTTGAGTGGGAAATTTCTCCCCCTGATCAACATGCTCCTCAAAATTGTTGAAGGAGTCCAAAGTTATAGGCTGGGGGAAGACAAGGATGACATCTTCTAACAGCTGCCCTTGTTCATCAACAGCTAAGATCATATCTCAGGGAAAGACATTAGGTTCATTCTCTAACCTCTCCACTTGTAAGAAATTTTTGTTGCAGACTTTCACAGGACAAACATGTCTTCTTTTCATCTTTTGGCTATAATAGAAATATATAACAAAAAGAGTTTCATAACTCACAATTTTTTTTTTATTTCCTTGGGACTTTCTCCCAAAACTAAGCATCTCTTCATAGGCCTGGTGAGGTCAAACTAGAGCTTAGTTGCTCTCATAAACATACTCTGTTTGCCTTTCAATAGTAATATGGTCACCAAGAATGGAGACCAAATCATGCAGCACCTCAGGATCCTTGTAATGTAGAGGCAAGAAGGGAATTCTAGCCCAGCACACTAAGGAATTAGCCATAGCATGGAAGGGGAAAGAAGTCAGGAGTCTAGTGGTTCAAAGCAAAGATTTGGCCTTGAACAAACCAAGGTCAATTCTCCAACACAAACAACACATCTTCCTCAAAGAACTCCACCTTGTACCAGTCACGACCCATGTGATCAATAGAGACATCCCTTTGCAGATATTTTCACTCAATTTTTAGTCTATGTCTAGCTAATGACCCTGCTCAGCACAGGAACACCAAAGACCTTGGCGGAGCCACTCCTAGGCCTGGAGTGGCCCTGGCCCCCTAAGATTTTTATCTCTCATCTATTATATTATATATAACATATAGAATTTATAATAAACAACTTATAATTTAAGTTAAAATTTCCTCTAAAACAAATTAGACATGACTCAATTAGAAAGATTTAGATCTAAACATGTAATTATTGAATCCTTAGGTGTTTTATATACTTGTACTTTCTACTTCGGCCCCCCTAACTTTACGATTCTAGCTCCACCCAACATAGAAAGTCTCGTAATGACTTTGGACACTAGAGGCCAATGCATTTGTGGAGACTCTAGTTTCATTTCTCTCCAGCCTACATATAAACCTACCCTTGTGGATCACAGAAGGCTCAAGAGAAGACCTTCTTCCAGGTTAGGGTTCAAACCTTAGACTTAGGCTACGTGCACGAGCATGGGAATAAGTACCATTGAGTTAAGCACTCATATTGAAATAGAAAGCACAATAGGAAAACAGAAGAAGAAGAGAAAAGCAGAGGAAGTAGTAAGGAGAAGAGAAGTAAGTGTCCATATAAATACCAGAGGTAATTCGAGTGTAATGATTGTAGTAATTACCCAACCACCAATGCATGCAGACAGCTTGTATTGGGTAAGAAGTTATCTCACCAGGATCTACATTAGCTGCATAGGGTTTCTCCAACGCCTACAGTTTCATAGGGCTAATCCATCTTCTCGAGATTAAGACAATCATAATTATTGAAAGTCAACTCTAAGCTGCCTATAAGCTGGACAATTCACTTCCTTTATCGGCTGGTTATTTCACCTCTCCCACATATTAGTTGTTTATCCTAGGCTGTCATGTAGTTGTATTTCTTTTTGTTGTAGTTACTTGTAGTTTACTCTTCCTTAAGTCAAGGAGCTAATTGAGGAAATGGCATGGTTAGTTGTGCCTCTTCTCTTGTATATATTGGTTACTCATTGTAAATCAAAACTCACAAGATAATTGAATTTCATTCAGTTTTTCTTTATGGTATTAAAGTAGGATTTTCCAACTTGTCTCTACATCAGTTTCTTCCTCTAGTGTGTCTATGCTAAGATGGCAGATGGCAGCACATTTCCATCTGAGGCAGAAAGTTCATCTGTTGTTACTTCCTCAAATCTCCCTGAGATTGAGATCAACCCAAATCAACGGTTGAGCTCAATATTATTGAATGAGTTCAACTATCTCCCTTGGTCAAGAGCAGTTACTCTTGCTCTTGGTGGAAGGTCAAAGCTCGGGTTCATCAATGGAAGCATTGAATCCCCAGACATCTCTTCTCCCAACTATGAATCTTGGCTGTGTAAAGACCAATTGGTCATGTCATGGCTTCTCAACTCCATGGAGTGGAAAATTGTTGAAATATTCAACTATTCCGAGTCATCTTGTAAACTATGGGAGGCTGTCAAGGAGATGTATGGTAACCAAAACAACGCAGCTCATGTTTTCCAGCTCAAACAGGAAATCACGAACCTTCAACAAGAAGGTAAACCGTTTGTTCAACTTCTCGGTGGCATAAAAAACAAGTGGAATGAGCTTGAGGTGTACCGTCCTCATACCACTGATGCTGTTGTGCTTATCCTTATGAACTCAGAGCTGCCATCTCTTGCAAGCGTGTATGCTACAATTCAACGTGAAGAGGTGCGAAGAAAGGTTATGAACATTGAAGCCGAGACAAATATATCGGAAACTAGAGCATATTTGTCTAATCACAAGAACACTGAAGGAAAAGTCTACAAAGGCAAGAGGCCATATTTGAAGTGCAGTTATTGCAAGAATATTGGTCATGTAATCGAGAGATGTTGGATCCTGCACCCTGAATTGAAGCCTCTCAAGTTCACTAAAGACAACAAGGTGACTCAAAAGAAACTGCAGACTGCAGCTCCTAAGGCTAATCAGGCGACATCTTCTAGCAATGGAGTTCGAAACTTCACGTCCAATCCATCTGATATTATCAATGAATTTGTTGCTTATGTTCAAAAGACAAATAATGACAGTGAAGGAGTAAGTAATGCGGGGAAAGAGAACTCAATAGCCTTGCTTAGCAAATTTGCTGAATTCCTTGCTGGGACTCAGAATCTTTCGGCGCGAGAAACCTCAGGTACTCTAAGTGCTCTCACTACGGCTCTAAATATTAGTAAAGTGCATGATTTTTGGGTCATAGATTTAGGGGCCACTGATCACATGACAAATAAACTTACTCACTTATATGACTTTGAAAAATTGAGTAAGCCCTCTCTAGTGTCAGTTGCAAATGGTAAGGGTGTTACTGTCATAGGAAAAGGAAAGATCAATCTACTCTCTGATAATATTGAGTCAATGGCCCTTTACATTCCCTCATTTCCTTTTCAATTGCTTTCGATTGGAAAAATCACCAACTCCTAAACTGCCTTGCTATATTCTCTTCTCACAACGTCATTTTCCAGGATATAGCCACCAAGAAGACGATTGGTGAAGGGTTCTATCTAGATGGCCTTTACTACATGTTCAAAGATTTTCAAACTAGCAAGAGACTTCAAGTTAGTTCCAACTCCATTTTAGATCAGAGTTTGTGGCATCAACGTTTAACTCACCCATTAGAACATGTTCTGTCTGTTTTGTTTCCCAATCTAGTACAACAGCAGACCATATGTGACTCTTGTCAATTGTCTAAATCTACTAGGTTGCCTTTCAATTCCTCTAAGTCTCGAGCTAACAAACCTTTTGAGATTGTACACTCTGACATTTGGGGTCCAACCATTGAATCCTTTGATGGTTATAAATATTTTGTTACTTTTGTTGATGACTTCTCAAGAACCACTTGGTTATATCTCTTAAAATTCAAAAGTGATTTAATAAATATCTTCAAGGACATCCATAACCTTGTTAAAAATCAATTTTCCACACAAATTCAAACACTACGATCAGATAATGGCACCGAATATATGTCTCATCTCATGACACAATACTTGAGCACACATGGAATCATTCACCAAACAAGTTGTGTGGGTACACCCCAACAAAATGGAGTGGCCGAAAGGAAAAATCATGACTTGCTTGAGAAAACTAGAGCTCTAATGTTCCAAATGAATGTACCAAAAAGATTTTGGTCTCAAGGAATTCTCACTGCAACTTATCTCATTAACCGTTTGCCTAGTAGTGTGTTAAATTTCAGGTCACCTCTTGAAGTTGTGAAGGGAAGGAAGATTGACCTATCTCATTTAAAGGTCTTTGGCTGCACTTGTTATGTTCATATTCAAGCTTCTCATAGGGATAAGCTTGATCCAAGAGCTGTTAAATGCATGTTTGTGGGATACTCTTCCACACAAAAAGGGTACAAGTGTTATGATCCTATCTCTAAGAAAAGCTTCGTGTCACGGGATGTGAGATTTGTTGAGAATACTCCATATTACTCCAAGACTCATGAAGTTGTCGGTCAAGGGGAGGATACATTTTTTAATATGACTACACTGCCTACTTCTTCCACAAGTACTGATGCTGACTTTACTCATCATCGGCCTCCTATTGTTCAAACTCCATCACATGAGTCTGAAGTTGAACTTCAAAATGAATCTGGTGAAGGCTTGGACAATCCTCTTAATCTTCATGAAGATCAAATCAATATTGAAGCCTCCAACACACCTATGAGACGCAATCCAGCATGTGATCGACATCCTCCTATAAGGCTGCAAGACTATGTCACATATAATGCCAAGCATCCCATCACCAACTTTGTATCTTACCACAAACTCTCACCACGACATGTTGCCTTTCTTAGTGCTATTTCTAGTGCTCATGATCCACAAAGCTTCCAGGAGGCAAACCTCCAAGAGGTATGGAGAAAGGCTATGAAAGAAGAGCTTCAAGCTCTTGACGATAACAATACATGAAGTATTGTTGAGCTTCCCAAAGAAAAGAAGGTTGTGGGCAGTCGATGGATCTATTGAAAGACACAAGGCAAGATTAGTAGCCCGGGGTTTCACTCAAACATATGGTGTGGACTATAAAGAGACATTCGCTCTGGTTGCAAAAATGAACACAGTTCGTGTGCTGTTATCCATTGCAGTCAACAAAGAGTGGCCTCTATACCAAATGGATGTGAAAAATGCATTCTTGCAAGGAGATCTTGAAGAAGAAGTCTTTATGAAGCTTCCCCTTCGTCATCCTCACGTGCATGGTATGCCAAGTTGAGTTCAGTTCTAAATGCGGTTGGCTTACAGAGTAGCAATGCGGATTCTTCCCTATTTGTTCGAAGAAGATCTGCTGGAATATTGGTGGTTCTCATTTATGTTTACGATCTTATTGTTACGGGTGACAATGTTGATGAAATCAACAAGCTTAATTGGCATTTGCAATAGAAGCTTGCAATCAAAGATCTAGGAGTCTTGAAGTACTTCCTTGGCATTGAAATGGCTGCTTCACGTAAAGGGTTATTCTTGAATCAACGCAAATATGTGCTTGACCTTCTCCAAGAATCTGGTATGCTTGAGTCTAAACCTGCCCGCACTCCATTAGACAGTAAACTCAAGCTTGACATGGAAGGTGAACCACTCCATGACATCCGCTATTATCAGAGGTTGGTTGGTAAACTTATCTACTTAACCATCACCAGAGCCGACATCACATATGCAGTTAGCATTGTGAGTCAATTCATGCATTCTCCCACCATGCTACACTTGAATGTGGTTAAAAGAATTTTGCAATATCTAAAAGGATCGGTTGGTTGTGGTATACTCATGAGAAAGAATGATAATGCTCAGATCCTTGGATACACTGACGCCAATTGGGCCGAGAACTTCTTGGATCGAAAATCAACCACTGGATATTGTACTTTTGTAGGAGGAAACTTGGTCACTTGGAAGAGCAAGAAGCAACCAGTCATTGCTCGTTCAAGTGCAGACGCAGAATATAGAGCAATGGCTTCCACTGCTTGTGAACTTATATGGTTAAAAGGTTTACTTTCTGACTTAGGGGTTTGCCATAACCAATCCATGCTTCTTTTTTGTGATAATCAAGCCGCACTTCACATCGCTTCTAATCCAGTCTTCCATGAGAGGACCAAGCATATAGAAGTCGACTGTCATTACATCCGTGCTCATGTTCAATCCAAGGTGATTCAAACACAGTACAATCGAAGTCATGACTAGCTAGCAGATATATTTACCAAAGCACTGCCTGCAGCTCAATTCCAACGGCTACTCTCCAAGCTTGGATCAATCAATCTCCTTGATCCAGCTTGAGGGGGAGTATTGAAAGTCAACTCTAAGCTGCCTATAAGCTGGACAATTCACTTCCTTTATCAGTTGGTTATTTCACCTCTCCCACAGATTAGTTGTTTATCCTAGGCTGTCATGTAGTTGTATTTCTTGTTGTTGTAGTTACTTGTAATTTACTCTTCCTTAAGTCAAGGAGCTAATTGAGGAAATGGCATGGTTAGTTGTGCCTCTTCTCTTATATATATTGGTTACTCATTGTAAATCAAAACTCACAAGATAATTGAATTTCATTCAGTTTTTCTTCAATAATTAATTAGATAAGGAGAGAGAAGTGAGAGCCAATTAAAATTAGCACTTCCCCAAAAGAAATCGTTTGAAAGTGCTTCGTGAAGGCCAACAGTCCTAATAGCACTCCAACCTTCATAAAAAAGGAAAATGCTAGAGGCACCAACTTTGGGCACCAACTTGCTCACCAACTCTCTAATAGAGCGTGGGACCCGTTGTATTGGCGGGCTCCACCTCTATTAGAGAGTTGGTGAGCAAGTTGGTGCCTCTAGCACCACCCCATAAAAAAACACGGTCCTGAGGACAAGAAAAACAGCTTGGAGTAGTAAGGTCCCCAAAATTGCTTTGGGAACCCCAACCGACTCCAAAGTCTACCAATCAAAGCTTCCACAGCTCGAAACCAACCAAAAGGCCAGACGAATACTTGATCTAGATAGCCTTGTTCACTATGTTGTTCCTTTAATCTGCCTTTTTTCTTCCTCTTCTTCTAATTACCAAAAATCCCAAGGATTGCTGAAACCCTAAGGTCTTTCTCTCTCATCCTTCTTTTTCTTAAGATATCATTCTCTCTATGCTATAAAAAAAACCTAACAAAAAGACAGGACTTAAAAAATTGTTCGTATTCACAGATATGGGCTTAGTCAAGTTGGCTAGAGTGGATGTGCTCCCCACCATGCACCCGAGTTCAAATCCTCCTCCCTATATTTTAGATTAAATTAAAGTAAAATATCACTTGTATAAAAAAAAAATTATTCGTATTCATACTTGGCCACAAAATGAATTGTATTTTAAGCTCATTTACGATTAATGCAAACGTTATGCTTCACCAAGTATCATTTTCGTGATCATAAAAATAAAATCATGCGCGTAGCACAACGTTTTTGTAATAAGGCACATGCATATGTTGTGAACATGTATATTTTTTTTTTGTCTGAACCATGAGGTGGTCCTGGAATGAACAGGTATATTTAACTCTATTGTAAACACTGAAAACAAATAAGAACAAAGTATACAATATTTGGTATTTAGAAAAGCAATTGCAATTTAGATTGAGATTTTGGAGGAAACTTAATGGAAAGAGATAGGCTGTATGGATTCAGTCTGTCAGGTAAGAACTTGCGTTATTTATATTGATGGGAAGCCAAATTTTGTGACGTAATAAACATGGTGCAATACTTGATAAGGTGTTTTTCTGTGATGCTTACTTTAATTTGTATTGTGATACTAGTGCTAACCAATCCATTGTTCTAAAAAGGTTCACCTACAATGTTATTGTTGAGATAGGGAAACGATTTATTTTGTAGTCTGAACATAAGTTGATATGCTAAAAGCAAAAATAGAGAATTATCATTGAAAATGAACTAATTATTACAGAATAGCAGATTCAACCTCCTGATATCTATTTCCAACCTTAGGTTGTCTAAGACAACTCCCACGTTGGATTATTCCCAACCCCTTCATCCTTCTACAACATCAAATGAAGATAGAATAAATTTTTTATTTTTTTGGTTTTCCTTGAAGGATGAACGCTAAATTCTCATGCCTTCTGCTAGTTGTCTTTTGTCCCTCTCCAGACTCACTTTGCCAAAATTTATTGCCACTCACTCAAACAGTGTAGTGTTGCTGAATGGTGTCGATGTCAAGTCCTTTGAGTTTGACAACCGATTCGACGTGCCCCTTGAGTGTATGAAGCTCCCTCAACCTGGAAACCAAAAGCAGAACAAAGATTATGATCCATTTAAATTCAGGTTTCCATTACAAAGGCCATACTATACAAGCTTCCAGTTATAGCTACCTAGCAACTTCAGCCCGCCTCTTCGCCTGTTCGGCAATTTCAGACAACTCTCTGTAGTTGTTCTTGTCACTGAAAAGCTCAACTGTCTCAGCAGACTGCAGGCCATGTAGGGTTCGTTGAGCGGTAGCCCATTGTGCCTCCCTCTCACCCTTTCCATAATCCTTCTTTGTTGTGAAAGCAGTCTGGAGTATAATAAGAAAGAATCAAACATGAAAGAGAATGTTTTGGATATGAAAATGAAAACATATTCTTTTAAGCATAAGATTGATCAAATACCTTTCTCTCAAGTACATTATCCCAGGCCTTGCCGCTCAATGCGTATCGAATAATGAACTTAAGAATGTCTAGAGGTATGTAGAAGACAATGCTGTAGAGCCAGATCACACCTGCCCATCCCCATCCAATACCATGGATTCTTGCAAAGCCCCAGTGTGCATAAACAGCAATGATTGTAGCAATCTTGGTAAACAAACATGAACATAAACTTAGTTTGTTTTTCTTCCCAAAATATGCAAAGTTTACAGTATCAGCAACCAGAACTAAACTTTTTGAAACTTACCAGCTGTGCTATGAGAAAGGCTCCCACAAGAAATAGACCGGGGCGTTCGATATAAGACCAGCCTTGGGACCGAGTAACAAAGATAAGTGCCTGGCTGACAATACTCACTTGTAGGTAGACAGCTGCTGTAAGCTCAGGATCATTTCCTCTGATAGATCTTACTCCAAATTTGTCCTGCCAAATTTTAGCATAAGCATATTTGCAATAGGGATGATTTTACAATAGGGTTCAGAGTGTTTCTATTTGTTTGGATTGTAGGAATTTTCTTACTGTGAAAAAGTCAGAGTCATTAGCAGCCCAGAAGAAAACAACAGTCATGACAGCCAGGTAGGTGCCAAGAACCACTCCAGTGGCAAAGATCTCCTTTAACTTCCATGAGTCTGGAAGAGGAGATGGCTTCACCCTGTCTTTAGCAATAGTCATGATTGTTCCATCATTGAGTATAGCAATAACCAGAACCATGAAAGGTGAGAAATCAAACTTCCAGATAAGAGCAAGGAGCAGAAAACCAAGCACAACACGGATTGTTATCGAAACGGCATAGATGGTGTAGTTCTTCATTCTCTGAAAAATGGCTCTACTTGTCAATACAGCACTGATAATCACAGACAGTCCTGGCTCTGTGAGGACAATATCAGATGCACTCCGAGCTGCATCAGTTGCATCGTCCACTGCAATTCCGATATCTGCCCTCTTTAGAGCTGGAGCATCATTTACACCATCTCCAGTCATGCCACAAATATGCTTCTTCTCTTGCAGCCTCCTGACAATTTCATATTTATGCTCTGCATGGCTCCACATTGATTAGTTCTATTATACAACATCTGCAATTTTGGAAATAAAACTTTACGTGAAGGATTAAGTCCAAGTACCTGGGAAGACACCGGCAAAGCCATCAGCCTTTTCTATAAGCTCATCGACAGGGAGGGCAGCAATAGACTCATCCTTGGTTTCACCAAGGAGGGAAGAAGAAGGATACATGTTGGTTCCCATGCCAAGTCTGCGACCGGTCTCCTTACCAATGGCTAGCTGGTCACCAGTGATCATCTTAACGTTGACACCAAGGTGAAGGGCTCGACGAATGGTCTCTGCACTGTCATGCCTTGGAGGATCAAAGAGAGGCAAGAGACCCACAAATTGCCATGGCGTTCCAGGATCCTCTTTGCTTTTCTCAGGCACAGTCTGGAACCAAACAATTCATGAAGAAATTAACTTCATTTAATCATCATCAAGTAACAGTTCTTAGGAATGAGAACAAAAACTCACCTGTCTAGCAACAGCAAGAGAGCGAAGACCACGATCTGCAAACTTGTCAATGATAGCATGTGCTTTCTTCAGAGGATCACCTTTTAGGTTGCAGAGCTCAATGATCTGAAATGGTACATACAATGCTGCAAGATTAAATAAAAAGGTACACATAGATTAATGACAAAAACATTGCAGGGTGGACTTATGACCTGCTCCGGTGCACCTTTGCTAACCCGGTGCCAATTGCCTTCGGAGTCGATATATGTTATGGCTGTACGCTTCTCCACTGGATTAAAGGGTAAGAAATGGACCTCAGTTATTCCTTCTCTGGCCTGCAGCACAAAAGAAAGTACGTTATGATGGTCAAATTAATCCTTAGCTGTCAAAATACAGTCCATAGTTGATGCTCCAAATCTAAGTCCAATCATTTATCTCAATTCCATTATATTTTAGCTCCAAATAGAAATTTTTTTTGTATCCCTTCTGATTTGGTTAGCATTCCTAAGGGTTATTCTATTGTATGAGTAGAGCTCACAGCCAGGAATGACTTCATAGCTTGCAAAGAAATATGTTGGCATATACCTCCTTGGGGTCACCCAACATTCCAACGATACAAGTATCGATAGCATCCTGATTCTCAACCCTCGAAGCCCTGGCTCCGAGCAAAATTAGACCATCCTTGTCCACATCCTTTACAAACACCTGTAAATGAAAACAAGTTTCATGAATGACATTTCCTCGAGCAATGAAATTATGTTAAAAAATCTTGATTTTTTTCCCTTTGTTTCCCTTTTCTGTACTTAAACCATACTGTCAGTCTTCAGATTCATGAATTGTAAATCATTTTAACATACTCCTTTTTCATGCTCATGTATGATGTATCACTGACCTCAACCATGGTCTTGTCTACTGTAAGCTTGTTGAGTGTAAGAGTCCCAGTCTTGTCACTGCAGAGGACATCCATTCCAGCCAGCTCCTCAATGGCTGTCATCCTCTTTGTGATGGCGCCTTGCTGTGACAGCCGATGGGAACCAATAGCCATTGTAACTGACAACACTGTTGGCATAGCAATTGGAATCCCTCCAATGAGAAGCACAAGGAGATTGTCAATCCCATCCCTGTACCTCCTGTGCTGAATTGGATACATAACTACTATCTCTATTACCATTCCTATGGCGATGGAGCATATGCAGAAGTTTCCAATGGCAGTCAAAACCTGATCAAAGACCGGTGCACATCAGAAACCAAAAGACAGCAAAATTAATGAAAAGGAATACTTGGTTGGTGTTAATTTGTGTAGTTTCAAACAAAGGTTTTAGAACCTGAACTCAGAGTGGTACCTTTTGGAAGTGACCCACTTGGTTGGTGCTGTCAACCAGGTGAGCAGCCTTCCCAAAGAAGGTATGAACCCCAGTGGCAATTACAACTGCCTCAATTTCACCTTGCTTGACGGTGGAACCCGAGAAAGCTTCATCACCGGGGTACCTTGTCACTGGCAAAGACTCACCAGTTAGGGCTGACTGATCGATCTTGAGAGGATCGCCATCCAAGAGACGAGCATCTGCTGGGATAATATCTCCCAACTTAATACTGATCACATCTCCTGGTACCAAGATTGCAGCCTCTAGCTCACACCATCTTCCATCTCTCAGAACCTACAATCAAAGAAGCATAAAAGTTCATTCCAATGCATGTGCATGCCAGAGTGTATTTCAAACATACATAAGTGCAAGACCAGCCATTTTTCGGCTAAAAATCACCTTGGCTTTTGGTGCAAGACCAGCCATAAGTGCTGCTGCAGCATTGCCTGCATTGTTTTCTTCGATAAAGCTTATCGTTGAGTTGATAATTAACAATGCAGTAATTCCCACAAAGTCTTGCCAGTCTGCTGGTCTTCCCTGCATTGTTCATTAGAATCATAAGAAAATGAGAGAGAGAGAGAGAGAGAGAGAGAGAGAGAGAGAGAGATTTGTTTATTACCCCTCCATTTGCCATGGCAATGGCCATGATAGCTGCAATCTCCATCACCCATGATAGGGGATTCCACATAAAACTCAAGAACTTCAGAACCTTGTTTTCCTGTTCCAAATTGTACCAACAGATCAGTTTTCTTCATTCCCAAACTAATACTTGGAACAAAAGTACACTCCAATAGTATCTTGAAAACTTACCTTCTTTTCTTCTAGCTTGTTTGGGCCAAAGACCTGAAGCCTCATCTGCCCTTCCTCGCTGGACAAACCTTCTTTTGTGCATTGCAGTTGCTCAAATACTTCCAGCACTGGGATACGCTCCTGTGACACATAGAAACACAAGGTTAATGACTCATATATATATCTCAACAACAACAACAATTTAATTACTTGGCACAGTTTTTCATTCTTTAATTAATTTTAAATTATACTTACAATGCTGACGAGTAATTTTTTCGGAAATTCATCGCTCAACGATTCTAATATTTGCAAGTGATTTGTTGCAATAATTATTCCAGAATTCTAACTACAATCATCCAATGCCTAATCAACTGCATGTGCCATGAACCCAAGATACAAGCAAACTTGCATTCATGCAGACTGAGCAAAACTAAACACTATGATAATCCTGTCCAAGAAAACTAGGCCAAACCGAAACTTAGGAGCTGATTCAATTCTAATTGGGGCAAATTTTTTGGATAGCCTCATAATGTAAATACGTACACAAAATATTTATAATAAAAACGAAAACAAGAATAATAAGAAGACTTACCAGGTCGACATTTTCCTTCTTGATTTCCTCCAAGCTAATGGATTTGCCTTCTGCCATGCTCTCTTTTGTTCTCTTTCACCAAACAACCAAACCCAGAAGAGAGATTGTTCTGATTAAACACTCATCTATATGGCACTTCCACAACTCTCAATTTCCTCAGTGAGTTTATATTAATTTTATTTTAAACTTAATAGTATTCAATCTCAGTAGGCCAGGACTTTATTCTTGCGAGCCAATCACACGCGCACACATACACACAGGTGTTTTTAGTCTGGAAAAAGAAACTATGAAGTAGTTGGTAATATTGAAGGACTGGAAGTTGGAGTCTCTCTTTATATAACGAAAAGGCAAACTGTCTTTTTATGGAAAACAGCAATTGAGTGAAGGAGCGAGAGTTTAGGTATTCTCTCTAGACTCTTAGCCCCGGTCATACGGCCAGTTAGAACAAGCATTGTTACGCTCACTCTGCGCTTCATCATATTCTTTTTGTCTTAAACTATTTGGCCCACTCGCCTTCTGCGCCTTTGCACTCGGTGGCAGTTTGTTTCCAAAAGAAAAATGATACCCCAAAATGTGGGATACCGTTTTCACTAAACTAGAGGTGGTGAAATTTTCCCCTACTCTTCTTAACTGCCTTGGAGATCTCTAAGGGCATTGATCATATGTATGACTTTCGGATGCAACTTTTGAGTTTTGGTCCAATACACTTAAAATTTGATAGGCCAATAAGTTCCAACTCAAACAAACACTATACTCTATAACAAATAAATATCTCTTTTTTTTTTGGGGGGGGGGTCAAATTCGAAGAATATTATCTAGACAATCAACAAAAATCAATTTTCTTAATCCAACGGCCTAGGTATAACGCCAGATTTGACACCAAAAAATATATAAATATGCCCGGTTCGACATATACCGACAAATGAAAAAGTTACTGTTGCACCAGGTTTTAAGCATGATTTCACCCTTCAAATTCCAAAGTGATCGAGTAGAGGGAAGACAGTGACGTGACAAACTACAAGGTAACATGGAAAATATTGTTCCAACGTGCCATAACTTGGCTCATGTGAAATGGCAGCCGAAAGCCTACAACCAGGTGCATGCATGCTCTCACAATCATGCATATTGAGACAAATTATTTGGATACAATGTTTGCTCATGTGAAGAAATTGGGTAAGACAAAATGAACAAAGAACTACAAGGGAAACGAGTACCAGGTATTCATAGAGAGAGAGAGAGAGAGAGAGAGAGAGAGAGAACCATCTAAACCCTACAACATAAAAGGGGGTAGCTAAAACCATGTGCATGCTAACATGCATATCTATGGAGGCACTCTCTGCATTTGAAGATAACATGGTTGTCCATGTGAAGGGATGGGAGTGGAGGGAGAATATAAAGAATTACATGCACGCGGCATGCCCATGTTGAGAAGAGATAGAGAGATTTGGCTGCTTCTACATGCACGCGGCACGCTAGATATCTAAATCCAATGATAATCGAATCCAAATTGACTAGAATATAAGATTGGTGTATGTAATGAATGATTTAAAGAAAATATTTTTGCTCACCACTTTAACCCAAGGTGTACTTTCATTATCATTCTTAACACTTGATACGTGTCCATTGACATAATCATAGTTAGTTCTTTGCTTTGTATTCATGGAATCATGGTTATGTCCATAGACACGTGTCAAGTGTTAAAAAAAGTAATGAAGATACACCTTGGATTAAAGTGATGAGTAAAAATGCTCTCTGATTTATAGGGCTATTTGAATTTGATGTCATATAATTGCATCCTTATGATCAATTTGGATACATATGAGTTTCCTTGTACCATGATGAATCTTGACTGCTTTATTGCTTTCTTGAGAAAAAGAAGAAATAATAACTTCACTCATAATTTTGTGGGGGATAAAAAAAGTTACTGTTTATATATTTTTGTTATTACAATTTCATGTGCAGGGGGCGATTCATCAAAGTTGTTAGGCTCTTTAATTTTATTGTTAAATTATTGTGTGCGATCGAATTCATTTTTGGATATTGATAACCATACTTTTGTTTTCAACCACAAAACCAAATGTTTAGGATAACTCTCATAATAGCATTGATATTTACTATATTGAATTGTGTGAAGTTGATAAAATGATCAGATAAATGGTTGGACAAAATCAATTCCAGAGAGATAAATAATAATGAGGGCGGCGCCGGGATAAAACATTTAACATAGAGATAAAAACTCTCACTTATCTTGTAAATCATGTTTTTTCAATTCCTCCCTAAATTTTGTCTAAGAAGTTGGTTTAAGAAGCATTTTGTAGATAAGTCACTCTCTCCCTTTGTGAGTCCTAATGGAAAACTCCATAGAGGGAGAGGAGGAAGAAGTGTCACCACCTCTCCTCTCCATCATCTCTTCTTGTCTTTTCCTTTTAGATTAGTGAATAAGTCCACTGGGGAGTTTTGAATAAAAGCCCCTTGTGGTGATTTCTTCTTAGCCATGTCTCCTTCATCCATTTTAGTCTATGTTTTCAATCAAATCGTTCTCCCAAAACCAGCTCTCTAACCCCGCTCATGTTCTCTAAATTTGATTTTATATCATATTAGAGGTTGCTACAAATCACCAAATTGTTATTTGGCACTGTTGTTGTTTTTGTTTATTTGTTCGCTCTTATGCGCAGGTAGATTGCTGGAAATCATATTTTCTTTAAATATGTTACAGATGCAGTGGTGCGTGTGGTCACGACGGCGCTTCTTCAGTTGGTGGTGGTAGGGTTCGTTTAGGCTCATGGGTTGTTTTAAGGTTTTTGTTATGTTGGGTTTGTGAGCTTTATTTGAGCTTATAGTTAACTGTGATTATATGGGCTAGTAGTTTTAGTGCGGTTTTTGTCCGCTTTAGTTTTGCTTTTACTATGTTAGTTTGTTACCCTCTTGGAATTGATACTTTATATGTCCTTTTGATGTCTTGGATTGTACCATTGAAGTTTATATAATGAAGTTTATTTTTAATAAATAAAAAAATAAAATTTTTTAAAAAAAAAAAGAAAAAAAGAAGAAGAAGCATTTTGTAGATGTTCTAAGATTCATATAATTTCAATTTCAGCAAATTTACTCTAATTTTCTAACGCTTGCAACTGGAGGACAAATCCTTACTTCCATCAATTAAAAAAATATTAGATGACCATATATTGGACACGGAGGTTGAGTTATGAACAATATTGGTGCAATTCACGTAATTAGGGAAGAGTGAAGAGGACGTGGGCCCAATAAGTGGTATCAAATCAAATAGTTTGCCTTGGGACACTTGGCACGTCATCAATTTAAGGTGGAACTAACGCATGGTCAAATGGTGGCTCAATCCGATAGGCTCAAGAAAGGTGAAGTTGCACAGTGGAAATGGTATTATTTTTTTAAGGACTTATCATTTGGGTGTTTGAGTGTGTGAGGAAGTGGTTTATCTTATTTCTCTTAATTAATTATTGTTATTGAGTTTGGCTACTCCCCCTTGTCAATTTCTTTTGGGTTGGAATCTAAATTTCCTTCAATTGCATGAGGTTTAATTTGCTCGCACTCTAAAACCTCATGGGGTGTGCATATGTGAGTTAGTCTAGTTGACTAGGGCGCTGGGTTTGTCTTCTTGCACTCAAGTTCGAATCCCTCTCATTGTGTGTTTTTTGTGAATTTTTAAAAGCATATGGTCCAAAGTGAAAACGCATTAAAATTAAAGCAAAAATGGCATTTAACCTCATTAGAGAATTTGTTAATGATTATTCGGTCTAGTGCAATGGATTTGTAGCTCAAATTGTTAAGAGTATTTACTCGTGTATCATAGGTTCTAGGTTCAATTTTTCTTTCTTCCATTATCGCTTATATAAAAATAAAAAAATAAAAATTATTTAGTCTAGTGACACCCAATGTCTACTTTATTAAATGTCTACTTTATTAAAGAAAGTATTGAATCAAATATCGTTGATAACAGTGGTCGAATAAATAAAATCGCAATTGATTGTGGTTCATTCTATATTGAAAAGATTTATGAAAATAAGATACAAATTTTGACACAATGCATCTCTAATCACATTGCCTAATCTGGCGTGAGGTGAGCAAATCATTTTACAAAGACTATGACATGATAAGTTTAAAACAAGAATGACAGGTGGGCCCAAACTGTTGGAAACTTGCAAGGCCTTCGTTTATTTAGCATGTAAGAGATCCACAAGCACACTCCAAAAGTAACGGAAGAAAGTGCATTTCCATGTTGACCGGTAATAATCACTAGAGAATTATAATTTGTTTTTGCCTAATCTTCAAAATATGATGCTAAAATCTCCTTTGAAGAGATAATGATGATTACAAATATGCTAATTAGTGCGATAATAACGTTTTCAATGGGCGGTTTATCATCACACCCCCTTTAGGCTTTTGCTTTTGGTATTGAATTGATGCCTGCCAGAAAACAGATATCATGTGTTAGATATGTTGCTCATTGGAAAATAAATTTATCAAGTCTATAAATGATTAGCAGGTTTTATTTTACTAACCGGATAGCGCTTGAGCGCTGCTGATAACGACACTAACCCTATCAACAAGTCAATTATATTTATCCGCTTATAATCACACAATTACCAGATGTATGAATCACCTCATAAGAGTTGGATAAAACAAGAAATTGGATTTGTAAGTTTTTTTTTAAAAAATTTTTTTTATAAATTTTCCCTTTCGTTCATATGGGTCAAAAAGTGACTCTTTTAGCTAGGAATCAGTGGATCTAAGCTGGAAGGATAACAAAGTTGTCTAATCTACACATCAACTTAGAAAAGCAGTGAGAAAACAATGAGAATGTTTCTGTGGAGAAAGGGAGAGAGAGAGAGAGAGAGAGA